>CAUYPK010099769.1:0-23771 GCA_963574355.1 Loris lydekkerianus | reverse complement strand
TTTTTACTTTCAACCAGTTCTTCTGTTACATTAAAATAGTAACTTGCCATAAACATCCTGGTACATATATCTTTGTTATAATGTGATTTTTGGTTTTCTGAATATATACCTAGTAGAGGAATTGTAGGATCGAATGGCAGGTTTATGTACCAGAATGGTTATTGCAGCCCAATTCATAATTGCTAAGTCATGGAAGAAGCCCAAGTGCCATCGACCCATGAATAGACCAATAAATTGTGGTATATGTATACCATGGAATATTATGCAGCCTTAAAGAAAGATGGAGACTTTACCTCTTACATGTCTACATGGATGGAGCTGAAACATATTCTTCTAAGCAAAGTATCTTAAGAATAGAAAAAAAAAAAAAGTATCCAATGTACTCAGTCTTACTATGAAACAAAATTATAGCTTTCATAAGAAAAGCTATAACCCAATTATAGCCCAAGGAAAAAGGGAAAGGGGAGACGTAGGGGAGGAGAGGGTGGAGGATGGGTGGAGGGAGAGTAATTGGTGGGACCACACCTACGGTGCATCTTACAAGGGTACATGTGAAATTTACTAGATGTAGAATATAAATGTTTTAACATAATAAAAAAAATAGTAACTTGCCTAGTAAGGTTCGTTTGTATTCTTTTTTTTATTGTTAAATCATAGCTGTATACATTACTGCAATCAAGGGGTACAATGTGCTGGTTTCATATATTCTCCTCAAACTGTTCAACGTATCCTTCATGGCATTTTCTTAGTTATTGTATGTAGACATTTGTAATCTACATTTAGTAGGTTTCGCCTGTACCCATTCTAAGATGCACGTAGGTGTGGCCCCAACCATTATCCTCCCTCCATTCTAACCTTCCACCATCCTTTCCCTCCCTTGGCCCTTTCCCCATATTCTTGTGCTGTAGTTGGGTTATAGCCCTCATATGAAAGCTATAAATTAGCTTCATAGTAGGGCTGGGCACATTGGATACTTTTTCCATATTTATGGGTGTTAATTCTGTAGCCTGAGACATTGCAGTATTCCTTGATCACTTCTTAAAGTTTTGTAGTAGAATCCCTCATGTTGTCCAGATATACGATCATATCATCTGTGAAGAGTGAAAGTTTGATCTCTTCTGACCCTTGATGGCCTTTTCTTCCCTAATTGCAATGGATAAAACTTCCATTACAATGTTAAAGAGCAATGGAGACAATGGGCAACCTTGCCTGGTTCCTGATCTAAGTGGAAATGATTTCAATTTAACTCCATTCAATATGATATTGGCTGTGGGTTTGCTGTAGATGACCTCTATTGGTTTAAGAAATGTCCTTCTATACAAATTTTCTTAAGTGTTCTGATCATGAAGGGATGCTGGATATTATCAAAAGATTTTTCTGCGTCAACTGAGAGAATCATATGGTCTTTAATTTTTAGTTTGTTTATGTACTGAATTACATTTATAGATTTACTTATATTGAACCAGCCTTGAGACCCTGGGATAAATCCGACTTGGTCATGGTGTATAATTTTTTTGATGTGTTGTTGGATTCTGTTTGTTAGGATCTTATTGAGTATTTTGGCATTAATATTCATTAGTGATATTGGTGTATAATTTTCTTTTCTTGTTGGGTCTTTCTCTGGTTTGGGGATCAAGGTGATGTTTGCTTCATAGAATGTGTTGGGTAGTATTCCTTCTTTTTCTATATTTTGGAAGTGGTTTAGTAACATAGGTACTAGTTTTTCTTTAAAGATTTGATAGAATTCTGATGTAAAGCCATCTAGTCCTGGGCTTTTCTTTTTAGGGAGATTTTGTATAGCTGATGCTATTTTAGAACTTGATATAGGCCTGTTCAACATTTCCACTTCGTTCTGGCTAAGTCTTGGTAGGTGGCATACTTGCAAGTATTGGTCGATTCCTTTCAGATTTTCATATTTCTGAGAGTAAAGTTTTTTGTAATATTCGTTAAGGATTCTTTGAATTTCTGTGGTGTCTGTTGTTATTTCATCTTTACCATTTCTGATTCATTAAATTAGAGATTTTACTCTTTTTTCCCTGGTTAGGTTGGGGAAAGGTTTATCTATTTTATTGATCTTTTCAAAAACCAACTTAGTTTCCACTTCTTTCATGTATTTCTCAAAACATTTTTACAAGGACTGTGAAAATATGCAAGTCCGCCCATAATTATTCATTAACTTTCCTAATTTGCATGTCATCTAACCAGGTGAAGTCCTTATGAAAATTTAAATACATTTATAGATTTTAAAACTACTTCAATAAAATCTAATTTGTTTAATTAATTTCTTAGCACAATTATGACCATAATTGGGTGCAGAGTGATGTGAATGAAATAACAATCACAACTTTAGCATAGTATGTGTCAACATCAAAGGGATTTGCAGTGATTACCTAATTTTGTTCTTCTAAATATATTTTAAGATGTAGGTGTTCCACCTGATTAATGATCTTAGAAATTTGTACTTTAATTTGCGCCAAAAATATAGTGAATACATATAAAAACCAGGAAGTTGGGCAGTGCCTGTGGCTCAAAGGAGTAGGGCTTCAGCCATATATGCCGGAGGCATTGGGTTCAAACCCAGCCCCGGCCAAAAACAGCAAGCAAGCAAGCAAGCAAGCAAGAAAGCAAGAAAGAAAGCAAGAAAGAAAGAAAGCAAGAAAGAAAGCAAGAAAGAAAGCAAGAAAGAAAGCAAGAAAGAAAGCAAGAAAGAAAGCAAGAAAGAAAGCAAGCAAGCAAGCAAGCAAGCAAGCAAGCAAGCAAGCAAGAAAGAAAGAAAGAAAGAAAGAAAGAAAGAAAGAAAGAAAAAAACCCAGGAAGTTAATAAAAAAATAAAAAATAAAAAAAGTTAATAAAAACCCAGAAGCTACTGACATCAGGTTTTTCCCCCTTAACTTCATTATGCTGTATTTTAAAATAGAAGACACACATAACATGGAGAAGGTCCACAGGGTATTCAGAAAAGAGATTAAAAGCTTAGAAAACAATACCTGCACAAAGGTTTAAGAGACTGAAATTGTTTAGCTAGGAAAAGAGAAGTCTAAGGAAAAATTTAATAAGTATCCATGTGTATATGAAGGAGTCTTGCACAGAAAACAGTGACCAGCTGTTTTCCATCTCCAAGGAGGGCAGACTAGAAGGAAACAGACAAATTGAAGCCCCACAATTTTAGTTAAATAAAAGGAAGGATTTCCTGTGCAACTAATGGCCACCTTTCTATGAAAACCCTTTCTTCACACGCCTTTACACAAAAGAGTTTTTCACTTGTACACAGAAGGCTAATATTTACACATTTGTCTGTGGTTTGTGGTAATAAAAAGAGGCATTCTACAACCAAAATGACTGCACCAATAGGCTCGAGCTGGGTCATACTTCCTCACCCATCCCACTGATTATGAGTGCAAAGACAAGGAAACTCCCGTGAACTCCATACCTTACCTGGCCACCTAATACTTCTGTAGAGGAAAATGAAGGGTTTCTAACTGCCCAGAAATATTATGTAATAGCATCTAACTGCAAGAGGTACCTGCAGTCTACTGCTATCACCTCTACTGCCATGTCCTGGTTAAGACTAACCAGTTAAAGAGTAATCCAATAGGTTTTCATGATAAGGTCTCTGGTAAAGTGAGAAAGTCACTCTGCTATCCTTGCTAATTATTTCTTGCCATCTGAAACTTGATCCTTAGTGATTTACTTCTTTAGCTTAAGGTTTTATAATTATGGGGAAAATGTAGTTCATGAACATTAAATGTTATTAGGCATTTTATACCAATATATCTGATTCTTTTCTGAAACAGGTTTTTGGAGGAAAGCACATGAATCAGAATTGAGAGAAAGACGTTACTAAGCAAAGAATGAGACATGAAGTGGATGCTCACAGCAAATTCTCTCAGACTTATAATTTTGTCAAGGGATACTGGATGAACCAGGCCTGTGGGGATACCTAATGGTTAGTCTTCCCTTCTTGTATCTCTCCTAAACCCTTTGTAAATCAATCTAATATCTGTTTCCAGAATAAACTCCAAAAAATCTAAAGCAGAACCTCATTTGCTTTCTATTACAATTAAGTGGAACTGCATATAAGTGCTATCCAAACTACGGTGGCGCCTGTGGCTCAAGGAATAGGGCGCCAGCCCCATATACCAGAGGTGGTGGGTTCAAACCCGGCCCTGGACAAAAACTGCAAAAAACCCCCCCAAAAAACAAACAAAAAAAACAAACTAAGATACATTTTCAAAATCATTATATACCCCAGGCATGTACAAAGAAGACATTTTATAAATAGAGATGTTCTGTGCCTAAGGCTCAAGCGACTAGGGTGCCAGCCACATACACCTGAGCTGGGGGGTTCGAATCCAGCCTGGGCCCGCCAAACAATGATGGCTGCAACCAAAAAATAGCCAGACGTTGTGGTGAGCATCTGTATTCCCAATTAATTGGGAGGCAGAGGCAGGAGAATGGCTTGAGCCCAGGAGTTGGAGGTTGCTGTGAGCTGTAATGCCACAGCACTCTACCCAGGGCAGAGTGTCAAGCTGTCAAGGGACAGCTTGAGGCTCTGTCTCAAAAGAAAAAACAAAAACAAAAACAAAAAACAAAACGGATGTTCAATTAAAATTATTTAACCCAGAACTTAATAATTGATAAACAGTTATGAAAATTAAATGTAAGTTAAATAATATGTGACTTCAACATGACTAGTCATTTCTCCACCAGTGCTTAATACAACATGGTCTCCACCTGTATCACCATCCAGCTCCCTCTCTGCTGATATGCTCCAGTGTTTCTCTCCATCATTCTTAAACACTCCAGGTAAGTTCTAAATACAACAAACAGTCCAGATGAGTTCTGGTCCCCAAGAGCAGAGTGAAGCTGTTTATTTCCTTCTTCTATAAACCCCATCAGTCCTAACTGTACCTCAGAAGTACTTGTAGAGTTTAAAAAATTTTTTAAAGTTTATTTTAAAAATATAAATGCCCAAGCCCTGCTCTGGACTGCAAAACCCACATCTTTAAGAGCTACTACTATGATATACACTTACTTGTGTTAGTTACTTAGACCCAACAGCAGGGTTTATCGTGTAAATTAAGCCCGCTGCTCCAGCCCGTGGAGATCTTTTGAGATCTTGATTCTATCTTAAAATGTATTTTTATTTAGCTCCACTTCATGTCATTTGCGATTCTGATGAACTTTCACCCTATGATTTTATCCAAGTTTCTATGAAAATGTTAAGCTAGCCAGGGCTGAGGTCTAGGCTGTCACATACAATGAGAATTCTGCAGATAAATGACAATTAATACTATGGTTGAAATTTTAGTGGTTGAAATACTGTACTGAAATTTAGCAACCACTGCCACCCATCTGTCTCTGGGGAGACTTTGTATTATAGAGGCTAGACAGCTAAATACTATCTTTTCCAGACTCCTTGCAACTAGAGTTCTAGCATTTAGTCACCAGTTTCACAGGTACTAAGGAGTGGTTGCAGTAATACTGGCTGCTTTCTAATCTCTGAATAGCAAGAGGAGTTAACTTCAATCTGTTATCACTGAACCCAGTAGTACCAGTGGCAGCCTCTGGACTCCCTTATAGGCTCACTTGGGGTGTTACTCCTACAGTCCTAGCCAAGAAAATTTCCTCCTCCAGTGTTTCCATTGATTCTGTTCATGTCCTGGGACTTAAATCTCTTTGTGTTTAAAATATCTAGAGTAGTTTCTGTTTCCTCTAACGAACTCACAAATATGTGTGAGCATGTTTAGGTGTAACTATTCAACTCTCACAACAGGACATTCAACTAGGTCATACTATGTAGTGTCTACAAGAACATAATTAAAGACTTCGTCAAATGCTTCTCCAATATTCTACAGTACAATATCTAAACCTTGTATTTTCTCTGATCTATAGAGTTTAGCAATGCTGTTGAAAAAAGAAAATTATATTATTCTGATATGATTTGTTTCCAGTAACCTATGTTACCTTGTAATAATACTGATCTTTCCTAAAAGACTCACATATAATCTAGAATCCTGCCCAAGAAGGACATCAAACTCACCAGCCCCAGAGTAGTAATGTGATTTTGGTGTCAAACCTGAGTCTGTATATAGCTTTCATCTTTTTTTTTGTCATGAAATCATAAACAACCTTCTCAAGTCCCAGTTTCTTTAGTGGTAAATGGTAGTGAAAATGCTATTTTATAGGATCCCTGTGAGGAGTAAAATAAAATAATACATTAAGTCTTGAGCACAATGTTTGGTCCACAGAAGGACCTCAACTGGTGACAGCTATATCCTGAGAAATTTGCTTTTTTCTCCCTTTCTAAAAATAAAAAAAGTAAAATTTAAATTTACTCTTTCATGGTTTTGTGGCAGTTTCTTCATTTTCTCAGGGAGATGTCAAATTTCACAAACAGTGGAAAATAGTCTCTCAACTCAAGTTTATCTCAATATACATTATCAAACACACTCCTAGTCAAGAGATGCCAGACCAGCTGAGTACTCCCTTGCCATTTCCTTTCCTCATCTTGCCTTTCCAATCCCTCTGATTCATGCCCGTGCTACTCAGCTAATTTTGGAGATCATCATTCTCTGTAGATTCCCCTCTGGCAAGCCTACTGAATAAAGAGAGATGGAGCAAGGTTTTGTAACTTCTTTGCTATTGCTATACTATAACAATCCCTAGGGGTTATCCTAACATCACTTGATTAGATTTGGGGGAACATCAATGTCCCACACATTATAGAATGAAGTCGATCTTGCAGAAACTTAAAATTCATGAAAAGTTGGCTCATGGGATTTAAAACTTGCTGAGGCACATTAAACAACTGCAACTATATAAACCACTATCTGCCCAACATAAAAATGGATTTTCTGTAAAATCTCTTGTGACAAAAAGTCATACCTATGTAATTTAACAAAATATATTTATAATTTATGTAGATAGACTTCTGTGATTGTCAAAGCCAAAAGTCACTATACAAAATATGTGGAAATACGTGATGTAATTTTAAAGAGTGAAGTTTGATAAATCATCATCACTATTTCTTCCTTGAAATATAAGGCATTGTAATCTAACATGAATTAGATTCTATAAAGACTTGTTATTTTAACCACTCTACTATATATGCTGATGTTCAACTATATAACTACATGAAATACCTGTTTATATAGTTTCGTAGGAGCTCACAGCTAACAAGAACTATAACAAAGTACTCGATGATCTTCTAACCAATATGCCAGGAGTCATAACATTTGAGTAAAAAAGAAACTGATCAGCTTATACAAAAATGGTGCTACATGCTGATGGGAAATGTGTGAGCTGTTTTACCACAGGTCTTTTTTTGGCATGTGGCTTGTACCCTAAGACTAGCTAGCTTTGGAGGCTGTAATACTACCCTATGCAACTGCATAAGGCATGTACGTATGGATACAGAAGGCCTATTCCAGTCAGAAGCCCAGCTAGGAATTTCACGAACTCTTTAAGATTTAGGCTGCTTCCCAGGGCAAAGAGACTCGCCAGTGGTAGTGGGTAGAAAATTCATGCCCCACCTCCAGGAATAACCACATAGCCATCTGTTTGCACTCTGTGCTTCCCGGCTCTCCTCTTTCATAGAACACCTGCCCCATAAAGAGCTATATATAAAGAAGGTATATGAAGAAAGCAGCGGCAGTGAGCTAAGAGACTTGAAGGAAGTAAGGTAAGACCTCACAGGGGAGTAGAAAAAAGAAAGGGTGGGCAAAAAGAAAACAGAAATACCAGAAAGGAAATTCCAATATCTACTTTGCAGTGCCAACAACTTACATGAAAATTTACAACTTTCTAGGCTCTACAATGGTAGAAATCATGTAATCCTGCTTCTCTGCCATTTAGAAGCAATGCTTATCTAGTGCAGTGGTTCTCAACCTCTTTAATGTCACGAATTTAATACAGTTCCTCATGTTGTGGTGACCCCCAACCATAAAATTATTTTCGTTGCTACGAAAATGTTCATGTACACATTCATTGCTATGAAAATAATTTTATGGTTGGAGGTCACCACAACATGAGGAACTGTATTAAAGGGTCGCAGCATTAGGAAGGTTGAGAACCACTGGTCCATTGCTTAGACTTTAACATTAACCACACAGGCCTAGGGTAGTAGGAGGAAGGAATGAGAAAGCTCCATTGGCATGATGAGATAATTAATGCATTTTTGCTTATCACTGTGAGAATGCTAGTTTGTGAAAGCATTCCTATCTTAATCACTCTGCAAGCAAAGGAGGACAGAGCGAATGTCTTACTCATCACTTTGGACCCTGCAGCACCCCTGGCCTCGCCCATGATAAGCAGCAGTAAATATGAAGGGAAGCAAATCTTCTGGACAAGCATCCCTGTCTTTCCTCCTTCCTAGTGTTTCTTATTTTCCCACCTCTGCTCCTACTTCTTTTCATAGCTTGCACTGCTTTGTCTCTGTGGCTTAAGTGCTAATTTGGACAACATGAAATAATATTATTTTGTATTTATTGGAAAGGAATACTAAGTTCACTTTTTTTAATTGGAAAAGTAAAGGTTAGGGACCCTATCTTTTTCATTCTAAAATGCTTTACAAATTAAATTATGGGTTAGCAGGTTCAACAGAAAAAAATTCCATAACTCTACGTTATCGTAAGATGTGTTGTTTTCTCCTATGTTATAATTTTTAGAAGTTTACTTGTGCCATACTATTTTTTATTGTTACATAAAGCCAAGAAACACCATTTTTGATAATTGCCTATATACAGTAACAAAGAACTATCCTGGTTTCTAAAGAAGTATACTTTTAAAATATTTAGAGGGAAAAGTCACATACTTTTCATAGTTCCATCTTCTTCCTCCTCATCCTCACTGTTTATAACCATGGTCCCCAAGTCAGATTCTAACATTGTGCTATTGTGTTCAATCATGGTCTGTGCCCCTTCACTCATCGTGCTTGTGGCCCGCATTGTCCCCACGCTTTCAGAACTAGTCTTCACCATGGTGTGGGAATCCAATTCATCTTCATCCTGCAAGCAAAATATTGCAATGAAGGAAGACTTTTCTAAGACAGCTGGACTTCCTAATTCCTTGAACAATAGTATGGATATATGATAATTTTAGTAGTACTAAAAATACTATAATTACTACGAATTTTAATATAAAGACACACACATACAAATGTTGTAACAGCCAAAATTACCCAAAATAAAGTTTTAGGGAGTTACAGATTAAGCAACAAAACTGATGAATAATTGCTTTTAAAATAAGAATATAGGTAAGTAATTAACAAATGCATTCCAAAGAATACCATGACAGAATAATTATACATACAACAAAGAAGAGCTTTAAGATAGAACATATTGGCATTTTCTATTACTACAAACATAATAATGTGTATAACCCTGTACAATAACCATTAGTTTTTTCTTTTAAATTGTAGCAAAATATACATAACATAAAGTTTACAATTTTAACCCCTTTCCCCCCTTCCCCTGAGACAGGGTCTTGTTCTGTTGCATGGACTAGAGTATTGTGGCATTACCACAGCTAACTGTAACCTCAAACTCCTGGCTCGAGAGATCCTCCTGCCTGAGCCTCTAAGTAGCTGGGATTACAGGCACATACCATCACAGGGTTTCACTATGTTGCTCAGGCTAGATTCAAACTCCTGGCCTCAGGCAATCCTCCTATATTGGCCTCCTAAAGTGCTAGGATTACAAGTATGAACCAGCCCATTTTAACCATTTTTTAAGTGTGTAGCTCCACATCATTAAGTACATGCACAGTGTTGTGTAAATATCACCACTACAGATTTCCAGAACTTTTTCATCATCCCAAAACTCTGTACCCATTAGATAAAAATTCCTCATTCCTTCCCTGGTAACCTCTATTCTATTTTTTGTTACTATGAATTTAACTAGTCTAGATACCTTATTATACAATATGTGGCCTTTTGTGTCTGGTTTATTTAACTTAACATAATGCTTCCAAGGTTCATTCATGTTATAGCATCTATTGAAATTTCATTCCTTTTTAAGGCTGAATGATGTTGCAATTTATATGTATACCACATTTTATTTTCCCATTCATTTGTGAATATTTGGGTTGTTTACATCTTGAGTATTGTGAAAAATGCTACTGTGAACATTATCATACAAGCATCTCTTTAGAGTTCCTGTTTTCAATTCTTTTGGGTACATACCTAGAAGTGCAATTCCTGGATGATATGGTAACTCTATATTGAATTTTTTTAGCCCCCAAAATGTTTTCTACAGTGCCAATACTATTTTACAATCCTATGAACAATGTATAGGATTCCAATCTCTCTATATGCTTGGCAATACTTGTTATTTTCCATTTTTAAAAAAATAACAGCCATCCCAATGGATATGAAGTCATGCCTCATTGTGGTTTGATTTGAATTCCCCTTAATGACTACTGATGTTTTCACATGCTTATTATTTTCCCTTTGCATATCTTCTTTGGAGAAATGTCTACTTGCTCATTTTGAAATGGGGATTTTTTTTTTTTTTAAACATATACATGTGTTTAATAGGTTTCCATTTTTTTTTGCCTTCACAAAATTAAAAAGGCTTAAATTTAAATTTTAGTAACAATAACAATGCTTAAATAAGGACTAGAAACAAAAACCTTGTAAAGAACAAACAAACATAAATACATTCATAAAAGGAATCAGACAATTGCTACATCGAAATATTAAGCAATAATAATAATAATGCAAAGAAAGTAACATTCACATTGCCAAATAAGAGTATGTCTATTATAGAATGCTTTGACTCTGAGATTCAGTATGGAGTTATCAGTTAACTTATTATCATTTATAAGTCTCAAAAAATAGACAACTAATATTTATAAACAAAAGTAAAAGATAATTTTGAAAAACAAATCATGCCAAATCTTATAGACAATAGAAAAAGAAGAAAATACTTCAAAATCATTCTACTTGATCTGGGTACAACTGATATTAAAATTGGAGAAAATATATTATTAAAAAAGGGAAAATTTTAAATTAAAAGGGGAATTTTTTCCTTTTTATTGTAGTGGAGTTATTATACATCCTGGATATTATATATTCTGGAGATTAATCCTTAATCACACAGATCATTTGCAAATATTTCTCCTATTGTGTCTTTTTGCTCTTGATAGTATCCTTTACTGCACAAAAGTTTTCAATTTTGATAAGGTCTCATTTACTTATTTTTTTCTTTTGTTGCCTATTCTTTTGTTGTCATATTCTAGCCGTTAGTTTTTAAATGCTTCACAGAAGCATCAAGTCAGTTATGTAAATATGAATAAAAAATGCTTCATAGAACATTTACTGAAAGCTATATTGGAATAGGGCCATAAAACTAAACTAATACATTCTGTTTGAAAGACCAAGAACCTGCTATTTAGAAAAGCCTGATTATGCACTGAAATTCACTTACCTCTATTCTACTTTTAGTAGAAACATACAAGCAAAATCTAGTTCTAGCAGAGGTCAAAATGCTAATGTGAAAAACAGGAACATATACAATATTGTGTCTCAGCAACTTCAGTGGTTTGACCTGACAATAGTTGGACAGCTGGTTGATACCTCTCTTCTTCCTATGCCTACAAGATAAGCTTGGGCATTATAACACAAAATCTTCTGCTGTTCTTTCATGATACTTTCTATATTACAAAATCTTCATTCTCATACCTTCAACTGAACTTTTTCTATGTCTTTATTTACAACTTAAATGTTAATGATGCTTAAAATTTGACATTCCCAGATAAAATATTATTTCATCCATCTCTCTAGCCCCCTCTGGTCTGCCTCCATTTGAAACAACCACCACAAAACATAGTAATCTTTATGTAAGCTATCCAAGAGTAAAATTTCAGTGTCTTCTTGTATGTAGTCTCTTTTATTCCTATATGCTACTGGTCAACAAGTTCTTTAAAGAAAAATTTTTAGAAGGAAAGATGATGTGAAGACACAGAGAAAAGACACCCATCTATAAGCCAAGGAGAGAACCTCAGGAGAAACTAATCCAAGCAAACACCTTGTTTTACTTGGGCTTCTAACCTCCAGACAGTGAGGAAATAAATTCCTATTGTTTAATATTAATACAAAAGAACTCTCTCAGGCTCCACCTCATTTCTTCTTTTCCATTTCAACTGCTACTGTGAATATTCCTCACTACCTCATACCAAGGCTACTGTAGCTAATGCTTCCTGACTAAAGATTCTCCCCATCCATCCTTCTAGTATCAGACAGACATTAGTTCAAATCCTGGCTCAAATCACTTACTAGGCAGAAAATCTTTAGGCTAGTTATTTAAACTCTCTGAACTTTAATTTCTTTCACTGGTGTTATAATGACTAAATGAGAAAAGGAATGCAAAAATGCCTGCGTGTTACCTGGAACAAGAAGTTTCACATCTTCCTCCAAGAACACAACATTATATTACTCTCTCTTGAATACTATTTGTATTTGTTTCTTACTGAAGAATCTACAATAGTTCACGGTTCTTGTCTACTTTAAAGCTAAACATTTCGGCCTAGATTTTAATGCCCTCTATGTTCTATTCTTATTCTACCTGGCTAATCCTATTTTCACATTTTGTAGGTATATATCTTCCAATCAGGCAGGCTGACTTTTAACTGAATCTCTCTCTGCTGGGAGTCCGAATGGTAACTCCATAAGATGCTGTGCTCATTAAGACTTCATCTGTGCTCATGTCTTTTCCTCTACCTAGAATGCCCTTCCCCCTATCCATTTAACTAAATCCTACCTAGTCCTACAGATAAGCATCTTATTGCTTTCATGGCTAATTTAGTCTTTGTTAATTATCTTCTTTTCCAAAATTCTGTAGAATTTACAACCTTCATTATATACTTTTGCATAAAGTTATGACCTCATTTTATAAGCAATTGTTTTTCTTTATTTTGTTTTTCTTTTTGAGACAGAGTCTCACTATGTCGCCCTTGGTAGAATGCTATGATGTCACAGTTCACAGCAACTTCAAACTCTTGGGCTTAAGTGATTCTCTTGCCTTAGCCACCCAAGTAGCTGGGACTACAGGCACTTGCCACAATGCCTGGCTATTTTTTTGTTGCTGTTGTCATTTTTGTTTAGTAGGCCAGGGCCAGGTTCGAACCCACCAGTCCCTGTGCATGTGGCCGGTGCCCTAGCCACTGAGCTATGAGCACAGAGCCTAAGCAATTGTTCTGTGAAATCTTTTACAAATGTTAAATACTTCGTGGACAAGAATGCCTTACAGAACTTTTGAATCCACTAAAGTGTTTCAGTATTCAAAACAGTGTTTGTGAAAATTGTCAGAATAAAAATGGAGTCATTTGTGCTTAAAACATAAAAACAACTCCACACACACAAATAGGACTTGGTTCTTTCAATGCACAAATGCCAAACAAGAAAAACAATCACAAAATCACAACCGTGTACAACGGCCATCACAATCTTACACAAAAAATACTTCTGTGAAGATATCTGCCCAACAACTGCCTGTCTGACCTCAGACTGGTGCCATCCCTGTTATTGATCCTTGTAGCTAAGGATAATTATCTGAAGACAATTATTTAAACCTCTCTATTTTTCCTTTAAAAACCTTTGTCTTCCTTTATGTCCTTGAATATACACAAAGTTTACTATGGCACCTATGTTCCCATGACAATGCCCTATTCCCAAATAAATACTGCTTTCTTTTAGAAAGCCTCTATCTGACCATTATTTAGGTTAATACATTCAAGAAAAACATTCACTTTTTAATGGAATTATAAAATCACAGACCTTCATAGTTGGACAGAAAACTAATTCAACCCCTCATTTTGTATCTGAGCACTCAGGACCATAGGAAGTAACAGATTTCCCTGAATTCACACACCTACTTAAAAGCAGAGCTGGAACTAAGAAAGAAGTTTTTATTTCTTAACCCATTATTCCACTACATACATGAACCATACTTACACTTAAATTTTTATTTACTTCAATGCTTAAGTTTGAGGTGCAGTCTTGTAATTTTAGCGGCTTAAGTCACCAGCTCCTATTTCCAAAGAGTCCCACACAAATTATTTGGCCCTTTCTAGTCCACCACCATCTTCTCTCACTTGGATTATAAAAACTGCCCCGAACTGTTTTCACTATTTCCATTCTTGCCCCTTTTAGTCTCACACACACAGGTAGATCGATCCTTTCAAAAGACAAATCACTTCATGTTACTTTCCTGCATTTGGCCTCTCATCACACTTAGAATGAAATCCAAAGCCTTTATCACAACCAAATGTGATCTGTTCTAGTAACATCTGCCAATCTCATCACCTATCACATTCCTTCTTGCTCACCACACTGTAGCTGGGCTGGCCTCCTTTACTGTTTCTTGAGTAGTCTAAGCATATTCCGTTTTGGACCTTTAAATTGGCCGATCTCCCAGACTGGAATGCCTTCCACAAGATAGCCTGATAAGTCTCTACCTGAATGTCATCTCTTCAGTGAGACTTTTTCTGACCACCAATCTAAATTGAAGCTACCATCATCCTCTGTTCTTCTGTATTTTGTCACACTCTGTACCTGGTCTTTTCTACTACTACAAATGTAAGTTTGATGAAGTCAAGAGACTTCTTTTAACCTCTGAATCCCCATTGCTAAAATACCTACCACACAGTAGGTACCTAATATTTATTTATTGAATGAATCAATTTATATTTTCATTATTAATTCATTTAACAAGCATTTATTGTACATTTGTAATAGGTCAAGTAGCAGGCCAGGTATTGGAGATGCAAAAATGAGTAAGACATAGTTTCACTCAATTTTGTTTTTTTAGGGAGTTTGAGGTCCAGGAGAAATCTACTGACATGTGAACAAGTGTCACATCTGTTAAATGCTGTTAAGTGTTGACAGTATAATAGGAATACCATGATGAGTGCCTCTAACTCTGCCTTTAGCAAGGAAAGAAGCCCTCACTGGGGAGGCTGCCTGAGGTCTTCAAGGATAAATAGACTATATATGTAACATAGATTCGTAAGTTTGGGTAGGGCGTTTTAAATTAAACTCTTTTTAAAATCAGAACTACATTCATACACATTCCTTCTCAGCTCAGACACCCTAAGGTCGAATAAGGTATCATGCCTTTGCATTCCCAGAGCACTTTGTACTTACGCCGATCATACACTCACTGCATGATACTATATATGCGTTTCATCTAACTTCCCCATTTGACTTGAAAATCTATTAAGGGCCCTAACCAAATCTTGTTAACACTTATACTCCTAATATTCAGCACATCTTTATTATGTAATCTACTGAATGCATGTTGAATCCTTCCTTATAAGGTAATACCAAAGTACTGAACTAAGGACAATGTTATGCTAGTTTCTAGTAATATAATGTTTTATTGTATTATAAAACACTGGCTATTGAAGATACTCTGGGATAGGAAATAATGCTATTAACTGAAGTTATTCATTTGATCATTCACTTAATTATGATAAAAATAGTTACCAATGAGTTAGACATATTATGCTAAACTGTTTCTATAAGTTATTTCTCTTTAATCCTTTTATTAACCCTCAGAGCTAATACTGTTGGTCTTCTATAAAGGAACCTAAAGCTCAAATAGGTTTAATCATTTCTACAAGGTCATATAACAAATAATTAGAGAAGCAAGAATTCTGACCATGTCTATCTGATTCTTAAGCCCAAGATCTAACTTCCAATTATATAAGGCTTTTAAACTATCTATAGCATTTTCACACTCAATTTAATTTATACCACAGATTCATTAGAGCATGTTTCATTTTGCTAAGAGATGAAGAAAATAACATACTCATAAACAGGCTGATTTGTACTTGGCCAAAAGCTAATTTAAAAAAAACAACAACTGGGGTTTATTCTTTCCAATAGGCCCCACCGAGGATGGAGGAAAAAGTTATTTTCTATCAGTACCTTTAAAAAATCTGCTAGATTAATATTTTATCATGGTTGCAACTAGTTTATCACCAAAACCCTAAGTCTACTTTTATATGTGTGAGTCATATGTCTCTTATCCTTGTAAGATGCAGGGCTGTTACCATTAAACTTAGTAAGAAACATAACATCTAGCCTTCCTATATTATACATCAGTAATGGATCTACAAAGGGATGAGAAGCTTGTACTTCTGAATTCACACAATTGGCTTAGATAGTCTATAACTATCTAAGTAAAAACACCGAATCAAGTTTGGAAAGGATTGGTCTTACTGAATATTACTTTTACTTACATTAGTCACTTTGCTTAAGAACGCTAATCTAATTTACAAATTGACAGTTAAAAAAATAGCAATTAAAAAACTGCATAAATACTCAATGCACTAATGACAGGGTGACACCCAAACAGAAATTAATAAAGTACAGATGGAATGAGAACTAGTTTCTACAAAGTTAGAAAACTCAAACACTAAAACTTTGGCAATGGTGTTGAAAACTTTTTAGCAACAGTTTTTACTTTAAAAAATTATTAACTCTAAACTTACTCTTGATATTTTAGATTATTAGTAAAATGACATTTGATACTTTTCACATTTTTATAATGAAATGGTTGATTATAATGTTTTTTCAAAGTTATACTTCACTTACACAAAAGAAAGGCAGAAGAAAAACATGTTGATACTTTATAGAAAAAGGTCTGCAGAACAGATGCTTCCCTATTGTCGAAGAAGCCAGTTCCAATAAGGAATACAATAGCATTTTCAATCAGTGGCCATCATGTGCCAGGAATGCAAAACAAGAGTCCTGATGATAATCCAGTTTATGAATCATAAAATCCACATGGAATATAAACATTTGAAAACATTATTAGGAAATCCTTCTCCACTGCTAAGACAGATTTATGCTATAATAATCTGAGAAATAATCAGAGACTTTGCATTACATATCTTTACATTTGCAATATCTAATACCTTAAACTATTCTCTAAATATTCGGTTACTAATTGAATGATTTTATGGACACTTACCGAAACATTTTAGAAAGTATTTGTCATTTATAACACTAATGATATAGTCACACTACTCCTTAGTTAAATAAGTGTCCTAATTGAAAATTATTCTAATTTTATTATTCTTCTTGAAATGATATTAAACACTTCTTTACTGCAAATGCTGTCTCTTAACAGTACAGTGTCCGTATAAAAGCAATAATCTTAATAGGTTTCATTCAACCAACCTATTCTAATGACTGCAATGCATTCTTGTTTCTTTTCCTTTTTCTTTTCTTTTTTTATTATTATTATTTTTTTATTATAGATAAAAATATGCACCATAGATGTGGCCCGACCCATTCCTTTTTCTTTTTTTTAGAGACAAAGTCTCACTTTGTCACCCTGGATAGAGTGCTATGGCATCATAGCTCATAGTAACCTCAAACTTTTGCCCTCAAGCGATTCTCCTGCTTTAGCTTCCTGAGTAGCTGGGACTATGGTACCTATCACAATGCCCAGCTATTGGGTCACACTGGTCTTGAACTTGTGAGCTCAAGCAATTTGCCCACCTCGGCCTCCCAGAGTGTTAGGATTACAGGTATGACCTACCACACTGGGCCTTGAGTATGCAATCTATATAACATGAAAAAAATATTCTTCAGATAAAATTAATCATATAAGTAAACCAATTATAAAAAAACTTGTTATATTATAGTAATCTAGATATCTTTAAAACCTCTTAAAGATGCTCAGGAAACAACAAATAATAAAAGTGACAAACATACTACAAATGTAAAGCTGAGCTGTCAGGAGAGCAAGAGAAATCTCCAAGGGCCCAGAATCAGATAAAGCTATGATAATAAGTTAAATATGACTATAGAGCTCTCCCGGAGGCATGCGATAATGGGGGTGGGTTATTGGTTAAATAAGGTTTATATTTTAGTAGATAAAATAGAAAAGAGAAGTCTTTGGGTTATCTCTGAAGTAGAACTAATACTTCTGCATAAAGCTGGGAATCTTAACAGTCTCCATCCTCAGTGAAAGGGTAGGCAAGAAAAAATTTACCCACAAGCATGGGAAAGGGCAAATTTCACCTGGGCTTTAGGTATGGGGTCGGAGGGAATTGGGATGTCTCCCTTTAGAATCTGCTACCATGAATCTAGCTTTCAATTTTATATTACCTACAAGGTCTGGGGAATCTCACACTGAGAAATTAACCTAACAGTAGGGTAAGTACCACAGGTGCCTGATGGAAATAAATGCAAATCCACCTTAAAGGAAGTGATACTCAACCCATATGAACTCATAGTCCCCCAAATAAGCACAGGCCTAAACAAGCTACTGAAAATGGATAGAAACAACAAAAGGAATCAACACACCCTTACTCCAATTAAGTTAGTTCCCTTTAGAACAACCTTTTTTGACACCAGGGGTGGGTTTAAGAAAGAAAGTTTTTCTATGGAATGGGAAGGGAGAGGAGAGATGGTTTCAGGATGATTCTAGAGCAGCGGTTCTCAACCTGTGGGTCGCAACCCCTTTTTAACAATGAAAATACACTGCGGCATTAGGGAGGTTGAGAACCACTGTTTTAGAGTGTTACATCAGGGTAATGGGAGGAAGAGGGAGAAAGAAAAAGACAGAGAGAAGAGAAGAGGAGGGGCGGGGAGGGAGAGGGAGAAAGGAAGAACATTACATCTTCACATCAAATCATCAGGCATTAGATTCTCATAGAGAAGTGCAACCCAGATCTTTTGTGAATAGTTTAAAGTAGGGTTCACCCTTCTATAAGAATCTAATGCTGTGGCTGATCTGACAGGAGATGGAGCTGAAGTGATGATGTGAGCGCTGGGGAGTGGCTGTAAATGCAGATGAAGCTCCCTCTCCTGCCTACCTCACACCTCCTGCTATAGTTCCTAATATACCAGTCTCTGGCCCAGGGGTTGGGGACCACAGCTTTAGAAAACTGGATCTTAAGATAAAAATTAGGGAAAAAAGTAGACAGTGGCATTCTAGATTGGAAGAAAAGAAAAGCACAAAAGAAGAACTATTCTGGTTAGAATGGAAAGTAGTAAGTGAGTCTGACTATATTAAAGGATATCTTACATCTTATGGAATCCTTTGAATACTGGGAGCCAGCATAAGTTACTTGGCAAAAGAGGGAAAGGAACCTTGGAAACTAAAGGATAAATTAGACAAGAGCTAGATTAGAGAAAAAGATTGGAATCAGATGGTTATTGCTGGAATTCAAATTTGAGGATAATTAGAGCCTGTTCTAAAAAAGGTCTGATAGTAACAGAAATGACAAGTTGAATCTGAAAGAAATGAAAGAAGAAACCACTTTTCTAGACACTTTCTGAGCAGTCAAATAATGAACTGACAATAACTTCCATATACTGAACCCAAAGAGACCAAACTGACTCTAAGGAGAAAGTCATAAAAGATTCTAATCTGAATTTTAAAAAGACAGGGAAAAAATAGATAATGGTAGTTATTTATATCTAAAAAGTGACTTCATGGGCTTTGCTCCACTTTAGCACATGATGAAGGAATTGAAACCTAATTATTTATTTGTGGTGAAAGAGTTGAATAAGAAATCAACAAGGGGGTGGCGCCTGTAGCTCAGTGGGTAGGGCACCAGCCCCATATACCAAAGGTGGCAAGTTCAAACCCGGCCCCGGCCAAACTGCAACAAAAAAATAGCCAGGCATTCTGGTGGGTCCCAGTTACTTGGGAGGCTGAGGCAAGAAACTCTCCTAAGCCCAAGAGTTGGATGTTGCTGTGAGCTGTGACACCACAGCATTCTACCAAGGGTGATACAGTAAGACTCTGTCTCAAAAAAAAAAAAAAAAAAAAAGTGTAGAACATAAATGTCTGAACACAATAACTAAGAAAATGCAGTGAAGGCTATGTTAACCAGTTTGATGAAAATATTTCAAATTGTATATAAAACCAACACATTGTACCACATGATTGCATTAATATACACAGCTATGATTTAATAAAAAAAAAGAAAGAAAAAAAATCAACAAGGTGTGCGGTGCAAATTCAAGGAGATGAACATAAAATTGGGAAAAACTGTGATAAGAATCTTTAACTTCTCTTCTTATGCATAATTGAATTCAGGAATTACTGATTACTTGATGCTAACCTGTGTCAGTAAGTAAGTTTTAATCATTATTTGAATTATAAAAGTCAAAAATGAAAGGGTACTATTGCACATTTATTTGTATGTCTCAAGTCATATAAGAGCTCTACTAAACTAAAAATACTCCTATGGCAAAGCGAAACACTCATGCATTATCTTTAAATTGCACTCATCAATATACAAGATTGTGACTGTTTGTTTTTTCTGTGTTACAAATTAAAGTCCACTATATGTAGGTCAACTGGTTAACTCTGATCTCATTGGGACCACATTCAACTCAGCTGAGCTATGAATTACTGAGAAAAATTAAAAATACTCTCCTTTCAAACAGCTTCTGGTGAAAAAAGTAACAAATAGGTATTCATCCATTAAAAATTACTAAGATTCACATTATCTAGAATTCTTATTGCTGTAGTAGGTGGTCCTTTTCTTTCACTACAAAACCAGAATAATGGCTTATACAGCTGCTGTCTTTGACATACCTGTCTTTAGCAAACAGAAACTTCATGGATCTTAACTTTTTACATGTTCACAAGCATGTTTTAAAGTTACATCAAAGCTTTTAGGACCTCTAAAAGTCATAAAAAACTTGTTCATCAGTATAACAAGCATAAATGGTGAAACGGCATGTGGGCAGGACTTCAGAGAGTCCATGATGCAAGACTGCACAAGTTTTTGGCATTATACTACAAGTTTCCAAACAAAAGATTATCTTACATCCCCTGTGCACAATGCTGATACAGAGTAAATTAAAAAGTAAAAGCAACTAACTATGATTTTCATTTTTCTCTGACAGCCAAAAGTATGTCAAAGGATTAATAAAATACAAAGAAGCTTATAAAATCAAGTATTTTAAAATAAGAATAACACCCCTAAAAACTGTGTTCTTACAAGCAGTTTTGAAAATGTCCACAAGAGGGCACCATATACAAAAGACTAAAATTTTATCAATTGGCGATGCACACAAGTTATTACATTTATTAAGATACTATCAGTATCTTTCAGAAGTAGTAGTCACTGATACATTTTTTAAAATGAGCTATTTTAGGCCAGGCATGAGGCCAGGCGTGGTGGCTCACACCTGGAATCTCAGCACTTGCCTAAGCTCACAGGTTTGAGACCAACCTGACCAAACCTGTCTCTAAAAATAGTCAGGCGTTGTGGCAGGCACCTGTAGTCCCAGCTACGTGGGAGGCTGAGGCAAGAGAATTGCTTAAGCCCACAAGTTTGAGGTTGCTGTATGCTATGACACCCCAACAGTCTACCAAGGTTGACAAAGTGAGACTCTGTCTCAAAAACAAACAAACAAACAAACAAACAAACAAACCCCAAGAAATATGTTAAAATACTATAACCACTGTCATGACACCATATTTCTTTTTTTCTTGTTTTACAATTTTGGCCAGGGCTGGGTTTGAACCCACCACCTGCAGCATATGGGGCCAGCATCCTACTCCTTTGATCCACAAAAGCCGCCTGACACTTTATTTCTATATAAACAATGTTTAAGTTCCTTAAGGACAATGAATGTCTTTTATGTTCAGTAATCCTCACAATGACCTGCATATAATAGCAGGAGCTCAAGGAACAGTTGTTGATTCCACAAAATTGATAGAAGCATTAAAAAGGAAGTAATAATTTAATAAATAAAAAAATAATAAATTTAAAAAAATAAAAAAATAGAAAGGAAGTAACAAACTTTTTATCTTTTATATAAAGAGGGGTTTTTTTTGTTTGTTTGTTTTGTTTTTGAGACAGGGTCCCATTCTGTTATTCAGGCTAGGGTGCTATGGCATTAGCCTAGTTCACAGCAATTTCAAACTCATGGGTTCCAGTGATCCTCTTGCCTCAGCCTCCGAAACAGCTGGTCTATAGACATCTGCCATAATATCTGGCTATTTTTTTTTTATTTTTAGTAGAGTTCAGATCTCACTCTTGCTCAAGCTGGTCTCAAACTCTTGAGCTCAACTGATCTTCCCATCACAGCCTCACAGAGTGCTAGGATTGCAGGCGTGAGTCACTGAGCCCAGCTAAGATTTTTGATTATATATTTTTTGTTTCTAGAACAAACACAATAAAGGGCTAAAAGGTCTCTGAAAAGAATTTCTGTTTTCCCAATTCTTTTTCTCTTACTTCTTTTCTCTTCCTTTATGATATTTAAGAACAAACACATTTTAATAAATATTTAATACAAGAAATAGCACATAAACTTAGAAATAATATACTAAAATTATTTTAAGAAATCAACTTCCAAAACATAATATTCAAAAGAAGACTGGCAGTATACAATGGCTCATGTCTGTAATCCCACCACTCTTGGGAGGCTAAGGCAGGGGGATCTAACTGAACTAAGAACTACTGGCCCTAGGAGTTTAAGACCAGCCTAGGCAACAACAGCTGGGCTTGGTGGTGCATGCCTGCAATTCCAACTACTCAGGAGGTGAAGGCAGGCCTTAATATAATAAATATGTAAAACCATAAAACTTCTAGAAGAAAATCTATGTGACCTTGATTTGGTGGTCAATTTATGGACACCAAAAGCATGATTCATGGGGAGACAAAAGGCTGATACAGTAATATTACAACCAAAAACTTCTGTTCTATGAAAGACACTGTTAAAAGACTGAAAACACAGGCCACTAAATGGGAGAAAATACTTGCAAAAGATATACTTTATAAAGAAGTTATATCCAAAATACATAAAGAACTCTTAACAAATAAGAAAACAAACAAGACAACCCAATTTAAAAATGGGGAAAAGGTGGGGAACAGTGGCTCATGCCTGTAATCCTAGTGCTCTGAGAGGCTAAGGCAGGTGGACTGCCTGAGCTCAGGAGTTCGAGACCAGATTGAGCAAGAGTGAGACCCAGTCTCTAAAAATAGCCAGGCATTGTGGCAGGTGCCTGTAGGCCCAGCTATTTGGGAATGTGAGGCAAGAGGATCACTTAACCCCAAGAGATTGAAGTTGCTGTGAGCTATTATGATGCCACTGCACTCTACCCAGGGTGACAGAGTGAGACTCTGTCTCAAAAAGGGTGGTGGTGGTACTAACACTGCCAAAGAAGACAGGTGAATGGCAAATAAACACTTAAAATGATGCCCAACATCTCTGTCATTAAAGAATTGCAAATTAAAACAATGAGGTATCACTAAACACCCAAAATGGCTAAAAGGCAAAAACAAAACAAAAATAACCAATAAAAACCTGACAAAACAAATTGCTGGCTCACAGCAATAGAAACTCACATTATTGGTAGAAATGCAAAATGTTACAACTTTAGGAGAGAGTCTGACAGTTTCTTACAAAGCTAAATACACCATACGATTCAGTAATTGTGATCCTAGGTATTTATCCAGTAGACTTGAAAACTTACATCCACAAAAAGCCAACATGCGAATGTATAGAGCAGCTTTATTTATAATTGAACCAAAATAGTAAGTAAGCAAGATGTCTTTCAATAGACAAATGAATAAATTATGGTATAACCATGGAATGTAATACTGTTTAGTGATAAAATCAGTTATTCAGGGCGGCACCTGTGGCTTAGTAGGGTAGGTAGGGTGCTGGCCCCATGTACCGAGGGCAGTGGGTTCAAACCCAGCCCTGGCCAAAACTTAAAAAAAAAAAAATAGCCGGGCATTGTGGCGGGTGCCTGTAGTCCCAGCTACTCAGGAGGCTGAGG
>CAUYPK010099767.1:0-28816 GCA_963574355.1 Loris lydekkerianus | reverse complement strand
GTCCCTCCTCAGAAGCAGCATAACAAAATCCAAACTTGGCAAAGAGCCACAGTATACAAAATAATGATAAGAGGCAAAGAGCCGCATTCATTTTGGCCAGGAGCCGCATGCGGCTCGAGAGCCACGTGTTCGCCACCCCTGACCTAGTACATGGTGGGGGTGGTTGGGTGAAGGGGAGTGCAGAAAGAGAAAGAATGGAGGGGTGTGTGGTTGTCATGATGTGTGACATACCTCTTAGGGACAGGATATAATTATAACAGAGACTTTACCTAACAATCAGTAATAACCTGGTTCAATCAGTATATGCAATCAGTATAACCTGGTTCTTTGTACCCTCAATGAATCGCCAACAATTTAAAAAAAAAAAAAAAGGAAGAAAATAATGGCATTCACAGCAACTTGGATGGAACTGGAGAGACCATTATCCTAAGTGAACAATCTCAGGAATAAAAAACAAACAAACAAACAAACAAACAAAAACATATTCTCACTAATAAATGGGTCTAAATGTTGGGTGTACTTGGGAACAATAAGAAGTAGAAGACATTGGAAACTCAGAAAGGGGTAAGAATAGAGGGGAATGAGGGAGAAGAACTTAACTACTGAGTTCAGCAAACACCATCCTGGTGGCAGGCACATTGAAAGACCTGACTACAGTGTTATAAGTGCATCCATGTAACAAAAACTTTTAGACTCCCTTCAAATTTTGAACTTAAAACTAAATACATTAAATTGTGTATGAAGCTTTTAGGCCTATTTTCCTCTATTACTAACATGTAACATCAGTGTGATACATTTGTCAAAATTAGTCCACCAATATTGATATATCATTACCAACTTATGTTCATACTTTTTTCAGATTTTTATAGTCTTTGCCCAGTGTCCTTTTCCACGATGCCACACTGCATTTTATCTGTCTCGTCTCCAGTCTCCTCTTGGATACAGCAGTTCCTCACACTTTCCTTTACCCCAGAGTCAGCTGCATTTGCCGGAAAAGAATTGTTCCTTCCTCTCTCTGACTCAAAACTATCACTGTGCTATGAAATACCATTCTATCACGGCCCACTCCCATAGAACTCCTCAAATAATAATAGGTGCTTCTCCTTTGTTTTGCTTCTTTTCTTATTGTATTGATCAAGCAGAAAGAAAATGGATCAATGTCTGAAAAGACTTTCCTAGTCCCTCCACCTCTTTTCCCTATGCTACCTCTTTTCAGAGACAACAGCAACAACAAAATGCCTCATGTAAATTGCCTCCTGGAAGCCCACCCCCTAGCTCATCAGGCATATACCCAAACCTGTCTCACCTCAGTGAAAATTCAGGCTGCTGTACACATTGGTATATAAATGTTTTAATCACTAAACTAGTTTTTACTGCAATTACCTATGGCATTTCAAGATATTCCCAGATTTTCCTGATCCACATATGAGGCGTTAACTCTATCTATCTATCTATCTATCTATCTATCTATCTATCTATCTATCTATCTATCATCAATCTATCATCTACCTATCTATCATCTATCATCTATCTATCTATCTATCTATCTATCTATCTATCTATCTATCATCTATCTATCATCAGTTTGTATCACAAAATTGCAAGGTCTGTTTTTCATAGCACTTGTCAGTCTTCTAATACAAGACTAAAAAAAAATTTTTAAAAACCACAAGATTTTGTTTTTTAAAGCCCTGGAACCAAAAACTATTTAATAACATTTGAAAAAATTTCCCCTCATCCAACTGACTAATTTTTCAATCCCAATGGGGAATAAAAATGGTCTTTACGAATGTGTGCAACCCACCCTGATGTCTGCTATTATTTATTTTTTTTTTTTCTTTTCTCTCTTTCAAACTCAGTACCCAAGCTATTGTCTTATTGACAGAGACACTATTTCAGCTGGCACCTCACACCTAGGTCAGCAGAACTGTTCATTTGAGCATTTCTTCTCTTTTCTCTTGGGCACCACAGGGCCTACAGGATACCCATCTTTAGTAGGCTTCATCACTCTGTACCCAAGAATTCAAAATGCAAAAATTATGCAGCACTCTGTGGGGAAAAGCTGGAGAGAATGCTTTCATAAAGGGAAGCTCTGTTGTTTATGTCCCAATGTTTTGGGTTTTCTAGAAAACCAGAACTTTTTTTTATTCATGGTTGTCTTTCTCAGTAGGACCCAGATAGTCACCTAGGCATGAATAAGTGACAAGCAAACTCCTCCCAGATTCATTAGTTCTGCCCATCTGAGATTTAGTTGCTAGGTTAAGCTTGTACTGGGATAGTTCTTCTTCCAAGGATCTTTTTTTCTTTGTGAAGATAAATTTCTCATAGAAATATGGCAACATTTTTGATATGGCCTTAGGTGACACAAATTGGGGAATCTCAGAAATACATAGGGGGAAATTTTTGAAAGTTATCTGAATAAAACTCATGTGCTAATTGTCAGTGAAGCACAATGTACATTAAGGGAGACCCAAGTAAGAATATAAAGGGAAGACGTAATTTTCTAGATATGTGTAGAACTGTATAACCACAATGGAAATTAATCCAGACTCAACAGTACCAGCAATATCTTTTGTCTAAGCTGCCTGTGCCAGTGTCTATTCTAGTTCTTGTTCCAGTCTTCAGCTTCTTTAATCGTTATGGTTCTTCAATTTTCTATTATCATCTTTACCTTTTTTTTCCTTTTTCTTTCTTTCTTTTTTTTTTTTTTTTTAGAGACCGAGTTTTACTTTGTGGCCCTCAGTAGAGTGCCGTGGCATCACAGCTCACAGCAACCTCCAGTTCTTGGGCTTGGGTGATTCTTTTGCCTCAGCCTCCTGAGTAGTTGGGACTATAGGCACCTGCCACACGTCCGGCTATTTTTTTGTTGCAGTTTGGCTGGGGTGGGGTTTGAACCCGCCACCCTCGGTATATGGGGCAGGCACACTACTCACTGAGCCACAGGTGCTGCCCTCCATCTTCACCTTTTATACCCCTCCACCTTCTCCTTTTCCCTCTTGCTTTCACATTTGTTAAGTATTTCAAAGTATGTTCCAGGTACATAGATAAATTTTTGTCTCTCCCTACAGTACTAGTGTAATGTAGTCTGCTAGTCCCTGAACTGCTTACTTATAGTCAATAAGGAGAAAATCACAGAAACTGAAAGTAACCATTTAGAAACTTTTATAGCTGTTGAATATTGCTACAACATCTAATTTTGAGCTTGATAAATTGAGTAATAAAAAAGTGGAGATTATATTTTTGTATGCATTTTTTTCTTAACTTCATTTTTCTAATAATTTTTTCTTCTTAATTGAACACAAGGATCAGTCTGCAACAGACTGAAAATTAAATAAAAAAAGAAAAAAACTACCACTGCTGAGCAGGCCGACTCGAACGTGTTGTAGTACTTCCTTAGCAGATGAGATGAATATATTACTAGCATATTGGCTGCTTTCCAGAATCTATGAGCTGGGGGAAATTTCAGGTTTGGATAACTGTTAGGAATTCAAGGAAACTAAATTGGTCATCAGATGTCAGAATGGACTGATGAAGATGCCACTAATGTTGTTGGTGTCACCACTGTCACCAAGGAGCCAGACACGGACCTCACCAGGTTAGCTGCTGCCTCGTACTTCATCCCTGGAATCGTGTCTTTCCTTTCCATGATTTTTTACACTTATTCTAGATTCAAGCAACTGGATTAGAATATCCAATTGGCCATACCAAGATCCTTCCTTGAGGAAAATGCCTATACGGTCTATGAATGCTGCCAGCAAATGTCCATCCCACCTGCGGTAGCTCATCTTTTCTCAAGAGCTAGGTTTCAGTTATAAGCAATGAGTCAGCAGAAGGTCCCTGGGAGGTTATTGGGTTATTGGAGATATTGACAGGATTCAAACCAGGGTTTGAGATCCATTGTCAAGAAAACATTCCTCAAGCAAAAGACATTCCTTTTTTGTGGGAAATAAAAGTATTCTTATATAATTGCTGGAAACTTAGGAGTATCTGTGCTCCCACTGACCATGTTTAATTAAGGAGCTATGGCCTTACAATTCCCACAAGTATAAACTGTTATCAATATTGTTCCTTACTGAGTTTTCATCTCTAGAAGAGATGGCATCTTATATGCAAGCCAATGTTCTCAGAAACCATAGTAAAAGAAATATCAAAACTTTGTGGAAGTTAATGGGACTCACGTAAGATTCTGAACAATATTCGTAGGTAATGCTGGCATAGTCTCTCCTAATGTCGTATTTTCCTTTGCAAAATAAATATTAATTCAGTAATTTTGTGCTTTCTCAGAAGAGAGACAGAATTATGTATTTAATAAGAAGCTGCTATTAAGGAACAAGGCAGAAGAAGATTCTAATAACAGAAATAAAATAACACACAATAATGCATCGTGGGAGAACTAAAATACTTAAAACTTTTTTGTGTGATAGAAAATAGTGTTTTTGATGGTGAGAGGTAGAGAAGAGGCTTGGGAAGAATTTGTTGTTTTCTTTACTGCAGAATTGAATAGGAAATAGTTCCAATGACTTAGCACGTAACAACCTCTTAGTTATTATTCAAATTAAAGTGAGTTTCTGGAGCATGCCATGTCTGTAAGCCTGACATTTGTAGAAATGACAGTGTGTCTGAGAAAAAGCTTTTAGCACATTCTCAGCAATAGCTAAATGTGAAATGTAAGACTTCTCCATGCTTTGCTAAATAAATTTTTATGGAGGAATGATGGGTGATTGTATTATTTTTGAGAGTAAAGGAGGATTTAGGATGTCCTTAATGTATTTTGCTTCAATGTCCCCTGTGTCCTTATTCTGCAAATGAGCCAAGTTTAAAATTCACAGAAATGCATAAAAATTATGATACAGTATAAGAGACAATATCATAGAGTGCCAAAGCAATAATAATTTTGGCGATAAAGAGTGGAAAATAACATTTAGGCAAAAGTAGGTCTAATACATGATATTTTAATTATAATGTAGAAAATGTAGCTGGTACGATCTATAAAAGATCTATCAATGGCTAGCATTACTTTTCCAAGTTCCTTGTCCAGGCTCGAATAGAAACATCTCAAGAGCTTGCCTGTTACAGAACATACTACACCACTAAAACCCTATGGCTTGGATCTGAAGCACCCAATTCTATCTCTGTGATGTCAAGAGAAAGCTAATCCTTTGACAGACTCCAAGAGCTACTACCAAAAAGCCCAGTCTGTGTCAGCACTATTGAGATAATCATTGCAGTGTTTTCACCAGATTAGGCTCTTCTCACAAATGTAAAGCACAAGTTACAGGATCCCCCAATGGGAATACACAATGAACTTCGAATCAATCTTTCGTAGTATGAATGTCAAGATTGATGACAGTAGTAAAATGATCCACTCATTAACCTGCCTTGTTGGAAGTTTGCAGAAACACCTAACTCCCTATTGGTCTAAATCAATGGAGGTTCTGATTCTAGTTTAGGACTATTTCACAAGAGCTTTCAGAGGCATTATTCAAAGATCTGGCTAGATAACCCTTCTTTCTTGAGATGTAAATTAAACAAGAAACAATACTGGTACCAGTCATAAGTGTAGATTCTTTCCATTGCCCCGACTGCTGTGAAGGGAGAGAAAAGACGTAATTCTATCAAAATTAATGGAATGTTATTTTCACATCAGCATATAAAATTTCATGAGTATTTACAAACAATTCTGAACCCATCAACGTTGCATGCTCATGTTACTATAGGTTGTTGAGTCTATAGGGCTTGATTTGAGGACAAGACCCATTTTCTATTTAATTTTGCATGTCCACTTACTTGCTAATTAATGATACTTAAACAAATCTGAACAGGTAAAGGCAGAAGTAGAGGTATGGACTGCTGTGAGAATCACATTTTCTTCTTGCTTTATTTCTCCCCTTTACAAACAATAATAACGTACTGAGTGCATGTGACAGACAGTATTCAAAGTGCTTTGGATTCTAATTGACTAAAAACTCAAAATGATATTACAAACTTCAACTACTACTTCTACACAGAGTAAAGTTTGGCATGGGAAGGTTAAGTAACTTGTCCAAGATTCTGTAGCTGTTGTGTGCCTAAGCCATGATTTGAATTATTGCAGTCCAGGTCTGGAGCTATGACCTTAATCGTTCCACTATGGCATTGAGACCACAGGTGTATTTAAAGGAGAATAACAAAACCCTCCTCAAAAATCTGGAGTCCTTTGCTAGCTAGTCACTGTATTATCTGTTAATTAGCATGGTTTTTCAGTAATGATTCTTTATTTTGAATCAACTAGAAGTTTATTATTTTTATAAATTTAAAATAAATCTCTTTCTTGTAGCACTCAACTTCACAAACTTTAAACACCTATAATAATGCAAAATAGGGTAGGCTGTACTTTAATATGAAACTAATAGATGATCTATATACCCATACAAGAAAAAAAAAAAAAAAAAAACAATTAAATTCAAGTAGGGGGGAAGGAGGATAAGGTATGGGGTTGAGTAAGCTCTGACCTAACGGATGCAATATAGTAGTATATGGCACACCTCCTACCTGAAGGGCTCAATTACAACTTGGATTTTTACCTAACAAATACAAGCAGTGTAACCTAATCATTTGTCTACTTGGAAATCCTAGTATGTGAAAGAGAGTATAATGGAGTAAAATATTTGAATACATAATTCAATATGTCTTATAATATATTGGTTGCGTACACCTAAAATATAATTCAATGTTTTTCATTGCAATAGACAGAACAACTTCTTCTATTATCGAGTCAGCCTTTACCTGGTACATGGACCCTGGTCAGCATGCTCTGGGTATTGAAGCACTTTCCCTTGGTGTGGTGGGCAAAGGGGTGTTTGCAATTCCCTGCAGTCTTCTAGTTTCCATTGATTCAGGCATTAATTAAATTCATGTAAAAGTGCTTGCAGCTCTTACTTCTCATTTTCAGATTGAAGTAGTAGTATTGTGGTAATGGCTTTCATTGCTGTTATTTTTTTGTTTTGTTTTGTGTAGGGACTGATTTCTGTGCTTCTGTCTTTCAAAAAGTTGCTTCTAAAATAATGGCCATTTCCCAGTACAACTGAGGACAGAGAAGTATTACATTAAATGTTTAAGAGCATTTAAGAGCATGCTAACATCAACTATGATGTTAGCATATATGCTTTCAACAACCAGGTAGTTTTCATGTAACAATCAAATGGCTTAACTTCACTTGCTTCATGCCATTTTTTTGCCCTAAGAGAATTGTGACCATTCGTTCCTAACAAGGCTGTTTGTTCATTCATTCATTAATTCAGTAGGCCAACAAAGAGTTCTTTACCTTTGGTGGGGCCCCAGCATGGTTCTAGATGCTGGGGAACCTATCCATAATGAGAAAACCAAGTCTCTTTCTTCAGAAAAATGACAGTGTAACATTGTTGGAATTAAATAAGAAAAATGTATGTAAAGCCCTCAGAGCCTGGTGCATGATGAATCCTGAAAATGCATTAGCTATTTCAACAGCTAACCTAAATCATTTGCTTCTCTCGTAAGATTTTAGAAGGACAAGGAAACTTATTTTCAGGCTCTGATTGTCTCTGGGAGACACAGAGACTAACAAGTAAAGAAACATGGGAAGTGAGATGGTGTGTGGAGGCACAGTGTGGGTTAGTAATTCTGCTCAGAACTCTTTGGAAAGTTGCACAGAGAAGGGTATTTTTTATTTGATAGTTGAGCCAAATGAGATGAATAAGATTGACAACTAGAGAAGAAAGGAAAAGAATTTGGGCATGAGGAGCAGAATAAGTGCAAGCTGACAGTGCAAAGCTGAATGGCATTTATTGGAAACAGGAACAAACAGTTTGACCAGAGTACAGAGAATCAGAGATAACCAGGTGATGCAAATCGTGGTCTTGTCCTAAATAGCCTCAAATGCTATCCTAAGTTGGAAGTTGGAAATCTTCCTAAATCTTCCACATTGTGGAATAATATGAAAGTTTCAAACCTAAAAATGACGGCACCAGATAATGCATTTTAGAAATTGCACAGTTAGCAGCACAGATTGGAGTATGAAAGCCTGGAGATGAGAATGTACCTTATGATTTAAGGTAATAATTTAGGTAAGACATAAAAACTGGCATAATTAGGTGAGAGGGTAAACAGGTGATAAAGTTACTTTGAAGGAGAACCAGAATTTTGTGAAAAGGAAGAGGTAAGGAAGAGATTGAGGAAAGCAGATCCTTCCAAAGGACCCCTTAATTGTCCTTTTGGAGGTAATACTGAACTTTGAAAGAGTCAAGAGTCAAGAGGGATAAAGAAAGAAAAAAAGAGAAGTGGCAGGAAAGAGAGGGAGAGGGTGAGAGTGGGGCAAGAGAAGAGATGGCTGGTTATGGGCAGATAGATGCCGGTAGTTTAATCAAACTATATTCTGTTTGCGTGTATGTATACACATTTATACATATACACACATAAATATATATATATACTATGATTATCATTTTGAGAATATCCTTTTTAAATGGTCAAATTGCTATAGTTTTCAAAAATTAGAAACACACGGTAATAGGATACAGTGAAGAAATATGTACCAATTCACAAAACACAAATATAGTAGATTCATGGATGAACATATAGCACATTTAGGACTGGAGGGTAAGATGAATGAATAAGAACTAAGAACTGAAGACTTATAATTGAAAACGGCATCAGAGAGAAACACATTTTAATATATTTTTGCATGTAAAAGAGAAAAATAATCTAAAATCTAGGAATTAAGGAAGTCAGTGAAATAGAGTAATTATAATTTTACATAAGAGAAAATTAAGGCTCAAAGAAGCATCATAGCTAATAAAATGACCTAATATTCAAACTCCAATCTCTCTTTCTATATATTTTTTTTTTTTTTTACAATTTGAAAGACATTTCCTCTCCTCCTTCAGATATAAGATTAGATACTTACTGATAAAAGTCAATATTTACTTACTGTCAGATGAGATGTGTTGGTCTTGTTTGGATACAGAAAGCAATTGTATTTTCTCTTACCATTCCCTTTAACACTGGCTTTTTAATAACACATAATTATTAACATAACCAGCAAAGTCCAACACTAAAACTCAACATTCTGCCAGTTAAAAACATCTTCCTACTCTGTGTGGCCTTTCTTAGGTGGAATGAACTGGATTGCTCCCTCACCTACTCCAGTTTCTGGCCTTTCCAGAATGGGTAATTGGGATGGTGCAGAGAAGTTAAGGCAGCAAAGTTCCTAAGAGACTGTCAAGGTTTTAATTTGGTCTTCTGACTTCTCTCAAAAGATGCTTTTATGTATTTATCATTAAGATCTAACCTCAGTGGAAACCTTCCATTAAAGTTTCCTGGAGATGGAAATGCTTCCTTCTGGCTGACAGTCAGAATATAAACAGCTGTTCTGCTTCTGCATCTAGAAATCTGCTCCTGAGTCATTCTGCATGCTCCCCTCACTCCTGGCAGAAAGTACTCTTGAGTGGGATCCTGGCAGAACATCTCCCTCCTCCATCATTCTGCCATTGAGACCCAGCGTGGTCTCCTTACTCAGGTGCCAAGAGACCAGCCAGCCCAGAAGTCAGTAACTGTCAAGGTATCTCCCAAATCAAAGCAACACACATGAAGCTCCGTGAGAAGTTCTCATGAAGTGGGGGTGCCCTTTGAAATGCACTAATGGGGCTGAGGGCTGTGGTCGGAAGCGTCCAAGATGACTTCATTACACAGTCTATCAGCTTCTTTTCCCCTCTGTATTTCTCAGGAAAGCTTCCCATTTCTCAACCACACAAACACTCACACAGTGCACATCAGAGGCTGAAAATTCCGTGTTAATTTTCTGCTGTTTATTGAGTATTGTCCCAGAGCAATTGATGAGCACCTATATTATTTTCTTTATGGGGCAAGAGGGATCACAGGAAAATAGAACATATGCATGATGTTTGGCATCTCATGCTTTAATCTGCAACAAATTCACACTTCATACACCATCTGTTGAAATAGAAAAATTAGAAATAAAATAGGCATTCTGTGTGTATTCAAATATATACTCTTGAAGCCAATTATAACAAAGAAGTTCTCATTCTTTCCTTCCTCTCACCAGAACATCCTGTTTGCTTCCTCTTCCTCTCTGTTCTTCCCTAGACTTATCCTGACTGCCACTCATTCCATTTTTTCTTTATGACATTTTTTTAAAAAGTTCTTTTTTCAACTCTCCTCCCTGAAAAATGATTGCTATAGAGGGTTCATGGAGTTATTTTCATTCCAGTGTAAGCTGTTTTTCTAGTGCATGATGGTAAATTTGTTTCAAAAAGGGTTGCATCACATGAGCTGGGTCAAGATCCACAGAGAAATCTGTTATTTCTTGAACCGTCTCTGTCAGCAGCTTTGCATAGGAACAATGCTCAGTCACTGTCATCTTTGTGCAGGATGGAATATTGTTACAATAAAGAATAAAAGATGTAAAAATAATAGATTAAAATATTAGCTTGAGTATACTAAGACTTGCCATTAAATGATTTTTCTATGGAATGTGCACCCCACACTCATAAATATGATTAAGCATATTTTCAGAGCAAGAAAACAGTATATAATGTTTGTATTGGTAGCACTAATCTTTTACTTTTTATTATAGATGTTTTTTAAATTTTTATAATAACATCTGATATAAAATACTTCCTTATCCTCAGCTCTTAATTTTGGCTTTCCTATCTCCTGTCAATAGTAACACCATGGCCAACCTCGCCCTACTGCTCTTCACCCAGTTTAATGAGTAGGGATACCATAGCACCCATATATACATATATATATATATAGAGAGAGAGAGAGAGAGAGAGATAATATATATAATATCTGTTTTTTCACTCACTCTGAAAGAACTACTTGATCTATTAGATATTGTATTAGAACTTACAGTCAAAAAGTAAAATGTTCCCCTACATAAATTAAGTATAAGCTGCTCAAATATAAAATAAAAAGATTTCTTTGATTCTTTCAATTACAGATATTAGGTTGATTACAGAGAGCAACCTCCTGGGAGGTTTACTGAAAAAGAAAGGAGGTGAGAATGGGGACATTATTTTGCCATTGAAGAAGTGAAAAGATGAGACCTGTCATTTTTCCACTGGAGAAGTGAGACAGCTAAAAATTAGAAGGCAGGAGTTGTGAAAACCAAGACCATGAATTTACTTCTCACGTGGGATTCCAACAGTTTCCTTCCTTACACATTTCATGTCGTTTGCTGACGTCTCTTTTGCCTTCCTCCTGAGCATTCCCTGTATTCTCTTTTCTATTCCTCCCCCCCCCCCCCCCCAACACTCAGTGTTGGACACATCCTGTTGGGAAGCAAGATTGAGCAAGGAAAAGAGGATCTTGGGATGTAAGGAAATGCTTTATGGATTACAAAGAAGAAATTGCATCAGTCAGTGAGGTTTTATCCCAGACACATGTGTGCCTCCATCCAAGGCATAAACTTAACCTTTCTGTCACAAAATAGCACCACACACGAGGCCACAGAGAAGAGCTCCACAGAACTGGGCACTCCACCTTCCTTAACCTCAGTGACAGACAGCAAAAGAGGCCTTGTCTCCTTTCCACACTGACCTTTTAGGAAAAAGATTAGGGAAACTCAGAAATTCAAGGTCAAGTAAATTAGCAAAACAGTTTGCCTACACAAATATGGTCAATGAAATGAAAGAATGTAGCAGAAAAATGGGACCAAGATTAAACTCCAAGTATTGCTAAATAATTGTAGAGTTTGGTTGAGACATTTGTTTTCTTTCGGTTTCAGGTTTCTACTCTAAACGTGAGAAGGTTACATCACATGGACATTTCTTTCCACTTCAATCAGAGATTGGGACTGAATAAAGTACAGAATTTGTCTATATCTTTTCAAATGTAACATATGTTCAAAAAAATGTGAACACAATCAAGTCCAACCCTGGATAAATGGCAATTAAACATATAATTGCCACATTAAAAACTCAGGTAGAATTCTCATTCTAAACTCAAGTCAAACTATAATTCTTCCATTCTTAAATTATTCTTCACTCTGGTGATTATTTAAGTAAAAATGCAGCACGTGGAAGGCAACTAATTATTTCCCAGTATAAAGACTCTTAAAACATGACAAAACTAAAATTAATCGTACTTGGTTCTTGTTTGCAATTGAAAATGTGCATGACTCCATGTCCTTTTCCAGAGACTTCCTGTCCTTGATATAATTTTGTCTTTTATAATAACACAATTAATACTCTTTCATAGGGAGTGGAAAAATCTCTCTCCTTCTAGAGAAGCAAATTAATTGAGCCCATTTTGACTCCACAAACAGGTGGGGGGATTATCATTACATTCTCTCTTTAACAATTATAGACTGGAAAAGACCCAGCCTCTCAGACATTTCACCTTGATCCACCCTTTCTCTCCTCTAGGGAAAGCCAAGCATTAGCTGGAACACCTTCTGGGTTCTAGTTCTCTCTTGCCCCCAAGACTATCTGTGACCTTGATTGTAGATTTAGTGCTTGAGGTCTCCACCTGCAAAGTTACACTAGAAAATTAGCTGAAGCTAAAATCCAATAAATATGCTTTTTCTTATTTTTAGACTTTAATTCCCTAAATAAAATAAATGGGAGTAATATTAGTTACATCAATGGCACTACTAAAGCACTCATTGAGCTTCAATAACAAGAGTAACAATAACAATAAAATTTTATGGCTCTTTTTCTCAAAGGAAATTAGAACACTTCACCAACATTATTGTCTCATTAATCCTCGCATCTTTGAAAATGGTGTAGCATTATGTGGATGGAAGGGTGTGAGCCAGGGAGTCAGACAGAGCAGTTTTCCATTTACCTACCTGGAAAATGTCTAGGTAATGGGTAACTGAGATAATATACATAAAGTACGTTCCCTCACGGTAAGCTCTCAATGCATAATTCTCTTTCTCCTCTGTCTCTCTGCACACCAGCCACTTACCTTGTCTTTCTCTCCCTCACCTTGAGCCTTCAAGCCTGCCCCACTTTCTTTTTTTTCTAGTTGTGTAAACTGAGACAAGTTTGTTGGATTATTTTGGTTAAGGCTCAAAATTATTCTGATCTTCTCTGGGAGAAAAATGTATCCAATCATTGTGTAACTGGTATGCATAGGCATGGTCAGTAAAGTCTCCCTCCAGAGGGCAGGACTCTCAGCATCACTCTTCTTAGGTTCAAAAAAGTCTTAAATTTGAGGCATTGCAATGTCTATACTTTGGGCTCCTGGGTAGAAAAATATCTTTTAAGTGGAGATAGACCCCAAAACTAACATAGATGAAACCTATAATTTCAACAATTCAGGATGTAATCTGCATGCCAGATTCTCTGTATGTAGATCCTGTTGTTGCCCAAAAGCCTTACAAAATCCCATCCAGCTGTTGTAGTCTTGCCACGGGACACTATGGGAAAGACTGAATTCTCATGCTTGGTCTGGATGTTAAACAGTGAGCAGTGCACCCCTGGAGAACAGAGCTGGATACTGGTGGTGGATGTTGAAGGAACAATTATAAGAGTCTCTCCACTCTCCAAGGAAGTGTATCTTGAAATCAAAGTTAGGTTTTCAAATTCAGCTGACTTTTACCCACCCCAGAAACCTGAGTGCAGATTTTCTCTCTACTCCCAACCTAAAAGAAGTGGGGGTTTTGGAACTGCAAAATGTGAAGTTTTATCCTATAGACTGAGAGTCTAAAAGGTAGTATAATACATAGTATTTTGAAATACATGTAGGTGGAATAACTTATTTAAGAAAAACTCAGTTATATGGCTGTGGTGAGGCCTTGCCCAGAGCAAGAATTACTAAGTGACAGCATTTCTCCAGGCATGTATTTGCACAGCCTGACACAGCAGAAAGTGTTTAGATTTGTGGCATGCTAAACTTGATAATGGCTTAGAAACTTGTAGTTTGGGGGAAAGAAATTATAGCTGTGGGAGTTTTCTGAATCTTAATGGAATTGTGATGTCCTGCACTTCCTTGAGTACCACCTTCCTTGAGTACCACCTTCATTTCACACATTTGCAAGAATGGAGCAAATTCCTTAATTCTATAAACACACACGAGAAATGAAATGACAAGAAACAGCCCCCGATCAGAGTGAATGGGAGTGTGGTAAATAATGTTTTAGAAAAACATAGGTTGAACTGTGGGGATGATTAATAAGTCAGTATTTTAAGATGCAAATTGGATAGCTTAGATCAAATAATTACAAAGACAATAATAATGGAGTATCACAAAGTTGTAGATTTAAAGAATGGAGAAGTAAGGGAAAATGTGCCTGCATTTTTAGAAGCTATGGCAGAGTAGAACAATGTGAAATTAGGCAAAAGGAAAGCTGGACTGGTCTTTGTGACATTTTCTCAACAGGGAGATGTATTACCAAGAGCTAGAGTCTCCCCAAGGCTGCTAGAAACGCCTTACTGCTCTGTCATTTCATACGAAATACACAAAGCTGCCACAGGAGGTGGACAAGGTGACCTGGCGGGTCTCCTATCTCTAATTTCTGTGATTTAAAGGTTCTTTGCTATTACCCAGCAAGAAACACTGCTTTTTAGTGATTCTATTTGTAAAATGACCCCACGGTTTTTTCTCTTAGCTTCCACCTTCACAAAACTCTCTCTCTCTTTTTTTTCCTACTTTGCAGTGAGAGTGTGTATTCAGCATCACAGGATGGGAAGGGTACAGAAGGAGGGTTAACTACATAGGAGTAAATATTTGCTTACTAGGGAAATAAGATGAAGAGTAAGGGAGATGAGAGTAAAGGTGAAAAGACTATCAGACACTAAGAAAGATCATTGTGAGTCTCCCTGCATCTAAATGGAATTTTGATTTAAACACCACGTTCCTGTAAGAAACCCTGTACTGAGCACAGAAAAACTGCACATTAATCTTCCTTTCGACAAGATGAAGGAAAAACAAACAAAGATACTAATTTAACACTGGCTTATTGAATTTCTCAGATTGTAATTTAATTCTCTAAGAAGTCATGGGGTAATGACAACCTTCGGATAACACTGAGCATATCCAACTTGTTAAAAGCCTTTTAATGGCAATTCCAGAATGCAATTCATGTGTGTCATTTGCATGATCAACAGAAAGCTTTATCCTTTGGTCTGGATGGACCCTTCCTGGGCTTCAGTTAAAAGCACAAGACTTGATTTGAATCTTTTCTCCTTTGTGAATGAGACATGTTGTGAATAGTATATATATGTTATAAAAGACTGTGGAATATTAGAGGCTGCAATATACTTCAGCAGAATTCACAACTGATTATGGGATGCCAAAACGTAGAATTTTTACCAGGATTTTAATGCTGTAAGCTTATTTAGAGCAGCATGAGGATTTCTTCATTAATTACCTACTAAGAGACATTCTACCACAGAAGCGTTTATTCTCAGGGATAAGATAGAGCATTTGTGACAAAGTCTCTGACAAACAAGGAAAGAAAAAAAAAAGAAAAAAAAAAAAATATATATATATATATACTATCTCTTCTTCTTACCTAGCCACCAATCTTGTTTCCTTCTTTTGTTCGTTTGTTTGTTTTGAGACAGAGTCTCACTATGTCCCTGTTGGTAGTGCTGTGACATCATAGCTCACAGCTATCTCCAACTGTTGGGCTTACAGCCTCCCGAGTAGCTAGGACTACAGGCACTCCCCACAATGCCCAGCTATTTTTGGTTGCAGTTGTCATTGCTGTTTAGCAGGCCCAAGCTGGGTTCTAACCTGCCAGCCTCAGTGTATGTGGCCAGCGCCCTACTCATTGAGTTATGGGCGCCCGGCGGCTTGTTTCCTTTTCTTTCTGCTACATTCTCGTATGTTGTAGCAGAAGCATCCACCAACTTGAAAACCCAATGTAACAAAGCAACCACAGGCAATCAAACATCAGAGAGGCAGAGCAATGGTTGTTGGACTTAGGAAGGCACACAGAAGCTTGTTGTTATCAGGATGCCGATATGTTATCAGGATGGCCTAAGAAATCCTAAGCTTTCACTGCAGAAGGTGAGCACAGGTTTTCACATCTACCCAAATTTGCAACATTTGACTCTTCCGCTATTCTTCATCAACACTTTCTACAAAATACCAACTCACCAAACCACATCCTTTTCTTTTTTAAATTTTTACTTGTGGCTATATTTCTCAATATTCTTTCCCCTAAACTTTGTATATACCTCCTTTAAAAGTTACTCTGAGATCCTGCAATATTTATTATATGTTCATATTTATCACCTCACATAGAGTATATCTTGTGTTGTAAAAGTTTAGCCCAGAGTTAGTGATTAAAAAAAAAAAAAAAAAGTTTGTGGAGTGAAGGAAATAAATGAGTTTGTTAATAGATGTCTGTTCATTTTGCTTTATTTGGAGCAAAGGGAATATCTAATTCTGAGTATAATGCAGGCATGGAGGTCCTATCTTTGAGATAATCTCAAATTATCTATACAATATAGTGATCAAGAAGTTGGCAAGTCATTGCATGGAAATTTTCAACAACAAGAATCTCAAGGTCTTATAAAATAGTGCAATAATTACAAATTTGATACAGCCACAGGTATATGTGGCTGAGATTTGTGTCTTAGAAATGTCCACATACTGAAATTAACTATAGTGTGTGAGATCATTTAGAAAAAAAATTAATTCTCATTAAAATCACAAAAGTGACAAAGGTGCTGTAACTGTTATTTATTCAACATCATATCAAAAGTCATAGTTAATACAATAAATCAAATAAAATAAAGGAGGGAATAAACAATGAAAACAAAGTTACAAAATTCCCCTTAGAATAAGACAGTGTTCATAAAAATCCCATAGAAATCTATCTTGTTATTAGGGCTAGCAAAGAAATTTAGCAAGTTTGCTTTAAAAATGATCAAAAATAATCATTAATATGAGTATAAATCCATTATATGCTTGTAAATGCAATTCAGCAAATGTTCTGTTTACAAAACCCTAGTACCATTTGCCTTGTCCTCAAAGTAAACACCTATTCCATTTTCCCTGCTAACATCACTCTAATGGCATCTTATCTCTCAAAGTAGAGTTTACCACTCTCAGCTCAGGAGTAAATTCTAAAAAGACAAAGTCAATCATGATTTTGACCATTCTCTTCACACATGACTGGTTTTGTGGTAGCCAGTGAGACATGTGGGAAATGTGATGGTATTCTTCAGAAATATCTGCTTCTTGTTAATATGTTATACCAGCAGCTTTTCAATGAGTTTTTTCCACGTCTGTATGTGACAGCCTCCCAGTGACAAAGAAAGAAACAAGCCAATGGACAAAAGAAAACAATAAGCATGACTGAGCTGAAAGGTTGGAAAGAACATGGATCCCTGACAATCTTACGGCCACTGACCGACCTAAGGCATCTACTCCAGTCTTTGCTGTGTAACAATGTCATGCCTTTGTTTAAGCCATCTGAATGAGGTTTTCAGTTATTCCTGGACCTTCACAGCAAGACCTCCAAAACAAATGAGAAAAGAAATATATTCATGATATTATTTGCATTACAACTAACTAATTAAGGAAGTAGCATCCAGAAAAAAGAAAAATATAAACAGTAAGAGACAGGAGAGAGAAAGAGAAGGAAAGTTCTTAAAAATTAATAGGAAAACTATAAGCAATCCAATAGAAAAATCAATGAATGATATTAACAGGGAATATAGAGAAAAGGACAATAAAATATTCATGAAAAAGACATGAAAGGATCCCCACCTCTAGAGAAGTTAGAGAATTGCAGAGCAAAACAACTCATCCAACTGGCAAAGAAATAAATATCTGACAAAATTAAAATCACATTCATGATAGTAAGGATAATTATGAACTCATATGGAAGCTAGTGGGAAAATGAACTGATACAACACTTATGTGAGCAGTTCAACCACGTCTAGCTGAAGATACCCATATCTTTCAATCCAGTAGTTTATATGTATCTTCTAAACATAATTTCTAAAAAAAAAAACAAAAAAAACAAAAAACCAACTCTAGCACAAATGCACTGAAATACACATACAATAAAATTGATAGCATTTCGATGATAGAAGAAGAAAGTGCTAAACTATTCATAAGAGAAATGCGTTAACATTATTTTTTCAATGGCATAGTAAATGACTCTAGTTGAAGTAAATAAAATAAGTACATAGATAACTTGGATAGATTGTATACAATAATGAGAGAGTAAAAAATACAATATTCTTTATCCACTATACTATCCACCCAGTATAACATCCATTATATACAGCTTTAAAATATGCAAGATATACATGGTTTTTGAGGTATAGCTATGTAATAAAAATATTAAATGACAATGGGAATGATAGCACTAGATTAAGGGTAGTAGTTTCCCCTGAATCATACATGGAAGTTCCAACTTTTAAAAATCTTTTGAAATTCCAAACATTTGAATTCTCTCAAAATTTAACTTTTTGAAAGCTAATATTTCTAAAACTGACCACTTCATTCTCTGAAGAACAACACTCATATACACATCAAAGTTGTATTTTCTTGATTTTATTTAAAATTAATATTAAATCAAAACTTTGTAGTGTTTTTTATTCCAAATTAATATGCAATAAAAAATTTTAAAATGAAAAATTCCTCCTTTCCCAGCATTCCCCAGAATGCTTTACTGACAAATCCACTCACCCAGGTGCTCAGATGAAAATTCTTGGCAACATCCCTGGCTTGACTTTGTCACTCATCCCTTATATCCAATTTATCAGCCTATATTGATGTTTCTAATAACAAAAGACAGCATATATACAGAGGAATATCTGCTTACCAGTTTTAACTCCAGGCTGGTTATGATTACCACTAGCTGTTGTGTGGACCCCTGCAGTAGCCTTCTTGATAATCTGCCTGCCTGCAGATTTTAGGGTCTTACTTTTAGGGTCTGTTCTCCAAATAGTTTTTTTTTTTTTTTTTTTTTAATTCTTCAGAAAGTTATTTTCTTTTAATGTCAGGTTAATGTGAAGGTATAATTAGCTAGGCTACGATGTTTGCATTCTGCACCCAAGATGTGCTATATACCCTCACACTGTGCTCATTAGGTGGGAGCACACCCAGCTCTCTCCTTTCTCCCCTCTCCCGACTCACTTATTTCCCTCCTCCCAACTTGAATTGAATTGAGTTTTTCTCTTGTGGGGGCATCTATTAGATACTCTACTGGCTTCATAGGAGTATTGAGTACACTGGATACTTGACTTTTCCATTCCTGTGACACTTAACTAAGAATATGCTTCTACTCCACCCAGGTTAATATAAAACATGTAAAGTAACCATCTTTTTCCTGGCTGAATAGTATTTCATGGTATACATAAACCACAGCTTCTTAATCCATTCCTGGGTTGATGGACATTTAGGTTGCTTCCACATCTTGGCAATTGTAAATTGAGTTGCAAAAAATAATCTAGTGGAAATGTCCTTATGATAAAATAATGTTTTTTTCTTATGGGTAGATTCCTAGTAGTGGGATTGCTTGGTCAAATGGAAGGTCTAATTTGAGTTCTTTGAGGATTCTTCATACTTCTTTCCAAAGAGGCTATATCAGATTGCAGTCCCACCAACAGTTTAAAAGTGTTCCCTTCTCTTCACATCCATGCCAGCATCTTTAAGTGATAAGGGCTACTCTCACTGGGATTAGTTGATATCCCAGGGTGGTTTTGATTTGCATTTCTCTGATGATTAGGGATAAGGAGCATTTTTTCAAATGTTTGCTAGCCATCCTCTGTCTTCCTCAGAGAAGTTTCTGTTCCTGTCTCTTGTCCAGTGATAGATAGTATTGTTTGCTCTTTTTTTGTTGATTAATTTGAATTCTCTATAGATTCTATTTATCAACCCTTTGTCAGATTAGTTACATGAAAACATATTTTCCCATTCTGAAGGTTGTCTATTTGCTCTAATTATTATGTCTTTAGCTGTGCAGAAGGTTTTTGACTTAATTAAGTCCCATTTGTTTATTTTTGTTGTTATTGAATTGCCACTGAAGTCTTCATAAAAATTTTCCCCAGGTCAACATCATCTAGAGTTTTTCCCACACTTTGGATTTTTATCACTTCACGGTTTTTGTCATTTCATTTCATGTCTTAGATTTAAATCTTTTATCCATCTTGAGTCAATTTTTGTAAGTGGTAAAAGGTGCAGCTTTAGTTTCAGTCTTTCACATTGGTTATCCAATTCTCCCAGTACCATTTGTTGAATAAGGATTCTTTACCCACTGTATGCTTTTGTTTGGCTTGACAAAAATCAGATGGAAATAAGAGACTGGCTTCATCTCTTGGTTTTCTATTCTGTTTCATATATTGTGTCTCTATTTTTGTGCCAACATGATGCTGTTTTGATCACTGTGGACTTGTAATAATATAACCTGAAGTCTGGTAGAGTGATGACTCCAGTTTTTTTTGTTTTTGTTTTTGTTTTAGTTACTATGAATAGCCTTCACTATACAGGGTTTTTCTGGTTCTATACAAAATGAAGAACTATTTTTTTGAGTTGTTCAAAGTATAATGTTTGGTACTTTAATGGGGATTGCATTGAATCAGTAGATTGCTTTGGATAGTATAGACATTTTAACAATGTTGATTGCTCCCAGCCAAAAGCATAGTATATTCTTCCATTTGTTAATGTCTGGTATTTTTTTTCCTCAGGGTTTCATAATTCTCTTCGTAGAAATCCTTCCCCTCTTTTTTTAGGGATATTCCTAGGTATGTCATTTTCTTTGAAGCTATTGTGATGGGAATTGTGTCCTTGGCTTTTCAAGTTGACTGTTATTGATGTATAAAAAAGCTACTGATTTGTGGACATTGGTTTTATACCCTGAGACATTACTGTATTTTTTGAGCACTTCCAGGTTAGTCTCTGGGTTTTCTAGAAAGGATATCATCTAACACCACTATTCAACATAGTTCTGGAAGTTCTAGCCAATGCAATCAGGCAGGAGAAGGATATTAAGGGCATCCAAATGGGAGAAGAGGAGATCAAATTCTCCCTTTGCTGATGATATCTTTAAATAGTACTGAGAATATTTCCTTTAAATGATTAGTTCTATCAGGTCACTACTCTGCTCAAAGCATTCAATTGACAAATTGAATTTGTTTGAACAAAAGTCATACTTCACAGATCTAGAAAAAAAAAATTCTACACTTAATTTGGAACTAGAAAAGAGCCTATATAGCCCATAGTAAGAGAGAATATCAAATCTGGAGACATCATATTGCCATACTCCAACCTATAACCAAAACTCATTTGGTATTGGTACAAAATGAGAGACACAGAGCAATGGAACAGAACAGAGAAACCTAGATATAAAACCATATATCTTCAATCTACTGATCTTTGACAAGACAACAATGTGCACTAGGGAAAAAAAAGCCCTATTCAATAAATAGTGCCAGAAAAACTCCATAGGTAACACATAAAAGAATGAAATAAAGATCCTGCCTCTCACCACTCACAAAGATTAATTCAAGAGGATAAAAAACTTAGATTAAGACATAAAACAATAAGACTTCCAAAGGGAAATAGAAAAATTCTTCTAGATAGCAGCTGAAGCAAAAAAAAATTATGACTAAAGTCACAATGGTTATCATGGCAACAACAAAAAACAAACAAATGGGACTTGATTAAACTAGAAAGCATATGTACAGCTAAGGAAACAACCAACCGAGCAAACACACAACCTACAGAATGGGAGAAAATATTTGCAAGCTACACATTCAATAAAGGGCTAATAATCAGAATTTACAAAGAACTCAAGCAAATTACCAAGAAAAAAAAACATTATTAAAAAGTGGGCAAAAGACATGAAAAGAAGCTTCTCAAAGGAAAAAAAACAAATGGACAATAAGCATATGAAAAATGTTCAAATTCACTAATGCAAATTAAAACCACAATGAGATATTACCTTACCCCAAGGCATTATTCATCGGAATAGCTTTTATAATAAAGTCCAAAAACAATAGATACTAGAATGGATGCTTATACACTATTTGTGGGACTGTGAATTAGTACAACCTGTATAGAAAACAGTATGGAGGACTTCTCAAATAACTAAAATTCGACATATCATTCAATCCAACAATCGCACTATTGAATATCTACCTAAAGGAAAAGAAGACTTTTCATCAAACAGACACTTATATTCTAATGTTCATTGCAGCACAATTCACAACTGCAAAGGTGTGGAATCAATCCAAATTCCCATCAGTTCATGAGTGGATTAATAAAATATGGTATATGTATACCATGGAGTAATACTCAGTGGTAAAAAAATGAATTAATGTCTTTTGCAACAATTGAACTACAAACTATTCTCCTAAGTGAAGTATCTCAAGAATGGAAAAATAAATGCCACACATGTACTCACTATTAAGTTGGAACTAACTTATGAACACACGCACACACAGAGGGAAGTAAAACTCAGTTGAAATCAACCAGGGGCTTGGAGGAGGAAGGCAAAGGAAAAAAAATCTATGTGCTCTTTGGATAATGGGCATACCTATAGATGTGACTCAAGAATTACTAAAATGATCCATACAATTTAAAACATTTGTGACTCCTTAATATTAAATATTTGGAAAGTAAAACAAACAAAAATATAGTACTTTTATGTATCAGACAATGTTCTAAGAATTTTGCATACATTAATTAATTTAATTAATCCTTTAAGGAAATAGAGTTGATATACATACAAAGATACAGAAAGGTTAACTACCTTGTCCAAGATCATTCGGGACCAACTTTATGGGCTTGTAAAATGTGCATTTACTTTGCACAGATCTCACCTTAGAAAGCCTCCACTGACTTTAATATTCTACTGCTGTTTTCTCAAAATGCTTAATAAATTTTGAACAAGGTGTCCTGCATTTTTAATTTTGCATTAAGCCCTGCAAATCATGTAGCTGATCCTGTTTGATTTTGAAACTGGGTTGTCATTCTTTGGTGACCTTAATTTTAATCAGTCCTCTCTACTATGTCTCTCTTGAGACAAACAGGAGACTTATTATTCATTTATTCAATGTGTAACAACTGCATCTCTGTTGTGCTAGACACAATTCTAAACATTATGTTCCCATAATTATGAAGATTATTTTAGTGAGGAGATATAGATAAAAACAAATAAATAACCAAAATCATAAGCTCATAATGAATTCTAGAGGAGAATTAAACCAAAAGAATAGGGCTAAAAATAACTGATAGTTTCTGTAGATTGGTCAAGGAAAGATAACATTTATGATATAACTGAAGACAAGATGCCTTTCAGGAAAAAGTCTGAAGAAAGAAATTTCCCTAAGTTCTACTTTTGTTCTTTATCATTTACTGTCAGGTGAAAAAGGACTGACCAAAAAAAGAAAGAAAAAAAAAGAAAATATTTTCTAGTCTAGTAAGAATTTCTAGTCTAGAATATTATAATATTCTTTTCCTTACTGTACTTGTTTTTTTTTTAAATTTCATTTTGGTTCCTGGTTAATTCATTCTCCAAAATGAAAATGATATTCAAAAGACCCATTGAGGGAGCTTAGTATCTCTCATATTGAAATGTCAAAGGAATTTGCCAGTGATTTACGTGTCTGTACATTTAACTTGGTATGCCTAGTAAAATCTGGCCATCATGCTAATTAATTGCAATGAGAACAAGATAGACTTGATTAAAATATTGACTTATCAAGTATGGGCTGCTGAGCCCTCTACCTGAGGAGCAGTACTTGGAGTTGTACAATGTAGTGTCACTGGTTAGGAGCTGATTTACAAAATATGCTTTCCAAAATCAGTAGCTATAGAAAATAGTTGTAGATGCTTAGATGCTTTATTTTACAAACAAGGGAAATATAAGGCCCGGTAGGGTTTTTTAAACGGTCAAAGGCAGTTCAGGCCTCCTGACTCCTGCCTCAGGATATATATTTTTTTTCATTCAAGAAAGATTAATCAAAGATGAGACGTCCTGGCACATTCCTATTGAAAATAAGAACCCTGGAGTAAGTAAGAATCATGTGCAGGAAAATGAGTTCTTTTGAAATGCCAATTATCGCTCACCTAAATATATGAATACCTGAGCCACACTCAGATCTTATTCTCACCTCCCCACACAACCTTATATGCACACACTTCATTAAGGAAGAAGTGCATAGGATATTTATCCAACATTAATGTTTGAAATTTTAGAATTAAAACAAAGCCTCACTGATGAGACCATTTTATTCTTCCTTACATCCCTGCATATCTAAGTGTTTCAGCATAGCTTACATTAAATTGCTCTTCATAAAAGCAAAGATATTAATAATTATTAACATAACTTGCTCAATTAATAACAGTTCCTTTCACATGTTTTCAATTGTTCTTCTCTTACACTGGTGATCAATTATTTATAATTGAAATCTATATCCTTCATTTGTCAAACTGTACATTACTGAATATGACAAATAACCCCTGAAAATTTGAACAAACAAGGAGCAGAGTCAGAAATATAAAACCCTTTTCTCTTAAGGACACTGGGGAAAGTAATGCTCTTAAATTTCCAACTACAGCTTATCTTAAGCAGGGTTCTTAGTCGTTTGGAAACTCATTGGCTTTCCCTGACTTCTTTTTGCAGATAATATTTTTTAAAATGGTTGTTCATAAACAGAACATAATTTACCCCAACTCAGTTACTTCATAATAAAATCAGTGGATTTTGGTTACGAAAAGAGGAATAAAAGAAAAAAATCCAAGGATTGGGAGTTGCAAGAGATACTAGAACAATTTCCAAGGCCGGGTTTATAAAGAGCCAGGATTCCAGATTCCTCCAGGGGTGGCGATGGTAAGAAGGGAGGCTAACCCAGAGGGGTTCCTGGGAGAACCCCTGACTCCTCCTCCCATCAGCATGGGCTTTGCTTATTTTTTAGTCAGATTCAGAGAAAATATGTTTTTAATTATTAAAAATATAGTAAGCTGTTCCTTTCTTTCTTTTCTTTTTTTTTTTTTTTGAGATGGAGTCTCACTATGTCACCCTCAGTAGAGTGCTATGACATCATCGTTCACAGCAACCTCAAACTCTTGGCTTAAGCTATTCTCTTGCCTTAGCCTCCCAAGTAGCTAGTATTATAGAAGCCTGCCACAACGCTCGGCTATTTTTTTTGTTGTTGTTGTTACAGTTATCATTGTTTAGCAGGCCCAGGTTGGGCTTGAACTCGCCAGCTTCGGTGTACGTGGCGGGCACCCTACTCACTGAGCTACGGGCACTGAACCAGCTGTTCCTTTCTCTAACCAACATGTTTATTGTTATAAGAAGGAGAAGTGAACTTTAAACTAATTCAAGACACAGGCACTCAAAAACAACAGAAAGGGAAGGAAGGAAGGAAGGAAAGAAGGAAGAGGAGGAGGGAGAGAGAGAGAGAAAAGAAGGAAAAGGAGGAAGGGAGAGAAGAGAAAGGGAAGAAAGGAAGTAAAGGGAGAAAGAGTGAGAGAAGAGAAAGCAGAGAGAAAAGGGAGAGAGAGAGGGAAGAATGTATTGAAAAGTATGAGAGGGTTCATCAGAGAATCCCGGGAGGAATATCAACAACCATAGAGTGGGTAGGACAAAAGCCAGGGACTGGAAAGCTGCCCCAGAGCACCTGCAATTCAGGAATCTAGCCTCACTAAATCAGCAGCTCTTGATTTCTCAATTCCAAATTCCGAGGAAAATATGATTACTTCAGCTAAATCGCACATCCTCTTTAGAATAGTTAACCATGGACAAGAAGGGAAAGTTCACATACACAAAAGTGACTGTGGTGGTTGACCTCCATCCAGGAGAAGGTTTTGTCAATGAGAGGTGGGGTTGGGAGATACCCTACCATCATCCTAGCACCGAGTTACTGGCGATTCAAAGAACAGCTGTATCATATTCCTGACAATGACCCCAGAAGTCATTCATTGCTATGGGTTGAATTGGGATTCACCAAAATATATATTTTGAAGTACTAACATTTAGAAACTTAGAATGTGACCTAATCTGAGAATAGGATCTTTATAGGGTAACAAGTTAAGATGAGGTCATTAAGGGTAGGTTCTACTCCAATATGTCTGGTGACTCTTTGAAGAAAGGAAAATTTAGACCCAGATCTATACAAAAGAAAGAAATTTGGAAGACACAGGGGGAACACCATGTAAACCCCCATCTGCAAGCAAGAAGAGAGGTCTGAAAGATATCCTTCCTTCACAGCTCTCAGATGGAACCAGCCCTTCCATCACCTTGATTTCAAATTTCTAGCCGCTGGAACTCCAAGACAGGAAATTTCTGTTATTTAAACTGCCTAGTTTGCGGTACTTTGTGACAGCAACCCTAGCAAACTAGTAATAGTCATCTTACAAGGTAGTCTTTTTCTTTTTAGTTTACGAACATAAATTCATTCCCAAAGAAAGAAACAGTTTGAAGAGTGATGCCGCTTAGACGACTCTGTGATTTCAGGAAGTCTACACAAACGTTCCAAGTCCCGGTTTCTTCATCTCCTGAGGAGCCATGGTGCCACAACCATCTCTAACTTGGTTGTGACATTTTTGAGGATGAATTAAGTCATTGTATTTGAGAGTTCCCTAAATAATGTGAAGCAATCCTATAATGTCTTTAAGTTCTGTGAAAAATCAACAATGTTGCATCTATTTTACTTCTAGCAATCTAATGAGATTGCATTAATTTGATTGTGGGAAAATTTTTAACAGAGCCATTTTAAGCATTACTATTTTCACAATCAGACATTAACAACTTGGCAAGAAACAGGACATCACCAATTCACAGTGGCAAGACAACCTAAGTTCACAGTATCCCTTGCTTTAAAGCTTAATTATTTTCTTAAGCTCTGTGATGATTGCTTTTCTCCTCTTTTCTTTTTTTATATTAAATAATAATTTTTTAAATTTTTTTATTAAATCATAAACACATAGATCATGTATACATTGATGCATTTATGGGTACAAGGTGCTGATTTAATATAGAATTTGGAATGCTTATATCACATTGGTTAATATATACCTCATCTTGTTTACTTAGTTATTGTGTTAAGACATTTATACTCTATACTAATAGATCTGACAGGTACCCTTACATTATACACTATTGGTGTGATCCCACCATTCGCCCTTCCTCTATTTGACCTTCCCCCTCCCTTCCCATTCCCCCTACTCCCTCTTTCATCTTGAGCCATAGTTGTGATTGATTCTTCATATGAAAGTGTGAGTGATTGTAAATTGTTTGTAAATTGGTTTCATAATTGTACTGAGTACATTGGATATTTTTTCTTCCATTCTTGAGATACTTTTCTAAGAACAATATGTACCAGCTCCATTCATGTAAATGTAAAAGAAGTAAAGTTTCCATCTTTTTTAAGGCCACATAATATTCCATGGTATACACATATCACAATTTATTAATCCTTTCATGGGTTGATGGGCACTTGGGCTTCTTCCATGACTTGGCTATTATGAACTGAGCTGCAGTGAACTATCTCGTGCAAATATCTTTGTTGTAAAGTGATTTTTGTTTTTTTGGATATACATCTAGTAGAGGAATTGCAGGATCAAACACCAGGTCTACTTTTAGATCCCTGAGTATTCTCCATATTTCTTTCCAAAAGGGACATATTAGCTTGCACTCCCACCAGCAGTGCAGAAGCATTCCCTTTTCTCCACATCCACGCCAAAATCTGTAGTTGTGGGATTTTGTTATATGAGCCAGTCTTACGGGAGTTAAATGATATCTCAAGAACAAGTAATCCCATTTCATTGTGGGAAAGGGCCTTGAACAGAAGCTTCACTGAAGAAGATAGGCGCATGGCCTACAGACACATGAAAAAATGTTCATCATCTTTAATCATCAGAGAAATGCAAATCAAAACCACTTTGAGATATCCTCTAAATCCCATAAGACTGGCTCACATAACAAAATCCTATTTTCTTAAAACCTTTCCATTTTACCAAATATGATTTTAATAGCCCAGTGATTGATAGAACCTTTTTAACATTCAAAGAACTTAAAAATCTCCTGTTACCTTATCTTATATCATAGTATACTACAACACATTTAAGATAGAACTATCACTCCTCATTAAGTTTAGCTTGGGGCAATGACTTGGTGAACACTAGAGATTGGGTTTCAGTGTCATAAAGCTAGTGCATGTATAAACACAGACACACACCTGCAGCATGCATTTGATCTAATTTAACTACTCTTACTGACCCGTGACATGTTTTTATTGGTATAATACTGTATCAGAAGCAATCTTATCTTCATGCTGGGTAAAGATTCAATTATTGAGTTGGTTACACTTGACATTATAGAACTTGGCTGAGAGATTTTTAAGGGAGATTGCTTTGTGGCAACTCCTTTCAAAGCCACAGTGAAACTTGGCTTTCAACTGTGTCTTGCAAAGGCTCCAACAGATAAAATGCAGTTTACTTAGTCACTAAGTTGAATTTAACCTGATTACAAATAATATACAAAGATGACATTTTCTAAGGAGGTTTTTATTATAACTACATTCAGTATACTTGTTAGGTTGAAGAGACAAGTTCGATTTTTTTGATTAGTCTAAAAGAAACAAAAAAATCTAACATCACACTTAGAATGGTCAAGCTATTTCCAATTCTTTGCAAATAATAAATGCATTTAGTATTGATTAAATTCACTAGTGTCATTTAACAAATGGTCTATATCAGGGGTGGCCAACAAGTTCGACACAAAGAGCCAAAATTTTAAACTGTGAGAGTCAGAGAGCCACACCACGCAGTGACCTGCCAAAACAAACACTCACACAAAAGCATATAATTTTAACAATAATATATTAAACACATAATATAACATGCTCAGTCAGGT
>CAUYPK010099766.1:0-24293 GCA_963574355.1 Loris lydekkerianus | reverse complement strand
CCGGCGAGAAGACTCCGATTTGACTCTCCAATTCTCCTCCTCTATGAGAGTTTGGGAGCGTTCAAAGGCTTTATCTTCAATGTCAGAGATCCTATTTTCTGCTTGCTCCCTTCTGTTGCTGAGGGATTCTACTGTATTTTTCATATCTTTGAGAGCTGCAAATTCTTGCTTCAGCGTGTTGAAATCTTTGGTGGTTTTGTCTTTAAATTCATTAAATTCTTGAGACAACTTTTGAATTTCTCCTCGAATTCCTAATTCCATTTTATTAATCTTGTCTGGATTCCAAATTCTGAATTCGATTTCTGACATCTCAGTCAGTTGTTTGTGAATGGGATCTTCAATTACATCTGTCATCTTTCCTTGGGGGGAGGGGGTTTGATCTATTCTGGTTATTCATGTTACTAGAGTTTTTCCACTGATTCTGTCCCATTGTTGTTTTATTCCCTTTGATTTTTCCCCTGGGGCTTTGTCGAGGTCCTGTACAGTGTTGTGGCCTGAGAAACTGGAGCCCTGTCTGGTGTGGTGGGGCTAAGTGGTTCTGTCTTGTTTTCAGCTGGTTTGTATTCGACCCTAGTGAAACATTTACTCTGGGTTGAAGTCTCAGCTGTGGAGAAAAACCAGCAATTAAGTCACCCCGACCCCATTGGCAACAATTGGAAAAGGAAAAGCAAGCCTTCCTACAACCGCACACCCAGGGCACCACCTGAAAAGTCCTTAACCTGAAAAGTCCTTAGTCTATTGGCTCAGTTCAAAAGGTCCAAGTCAATTGTCTCAGTCGGCACCTGTCTCAGGTGGGACAGTTTAAGAGGTCTCTGGGAAATGGATCACAGGGGTCTGGTGACTGCTCTGATATGGCTTGCTCCAGTACTACGTGGAGTCAGGAGGAGCCACCAGCAAATAGATCAGTCTTGGAAGGTTGATGTCTCCTTCCCCACCTTGCCCCTCTGTCAGACCCATTCACTGATATCCCTGCAGATGGGTGACCCAGTTGCCTGTAGTGAACAGATACTCTAGAGGTTTGCACCTGCCTGAATCGCAAAGAAGTCTGCCAGGCCTCTGCACTCTGCCAATATCTAGCAGGAGGAGGTGAGGCCTGACATCCTCGGGTGCTTGATGAAGGTCAGGGGGTGTTCATTCAGGCCCAGCCCCACCCCTGATTGATGCTACTGACAGAACAGAACAGAACAGAACAGAACTACTTTGTGGGATTCTGTCCCTGTTCCTGATATATTCGCCTGCAGAAGAGAAGCTGTTCTGAGTTCCAACGTCCTATCTTTGCTGCTGGAGGTTTGTATTCGGTTACCTCTCTGAGCCCGCCCCGGCCTGGAAGCTTCCTGGGTTTGTGAGTCCCCTCAGGCATATCCTTTACTCACGGGTGGCCTCCTCTGGTTGCCCAGGGAGACAGGGGGTGTGGCTTCAGAATATCCAGGAGTGAGCCATTTTGCTTTTGTTTGCATCCTTGTGGTCACAGCTCACCTCAGCATGGTTGATGTATGTTCTTCAACCTTCTCATTTGGTGCACCTCAAGTCCACCAGGTTACTTGCTAAATTTTCATCCCTTAACTCTCCTTCTGGACGAGAGCCTCTGAGGAAAGCTGGCTTTAGTCTTCCATCTTGTCTCCTCCCCCAGTTTATATTTTTAATAGGATTTTCAAAGATCAAATGACGATAAGTGTCTGGGTTCATCTCCCGGTTCACAATTCTGTTCCATACATCTACCTCTCTATTTTGCTGCCAATACTGTGCTGTTTTGATCACTATAGATTTATAGTGTAGTTTCAACTCAGGTAGCATGATTTCTCCTGATTGTTTTTATTTCTGAGTAATGTCTTGGCTATTCGAGTTTTTTTCTGGTTCCATGTAAAATGAAGTACTATTTTTTCCATATCTTTAAAGTATGACAGTGGTGCTTTGATAGGGGTTGCAATTAAATTTGTAAATTGTTTTGGGTAATATGAACATTTTAACAATGTTTATTCTTCCCAGCCAGGAGCATGATATGTTTTTCCATTTGTTAATGTCTCCAGCTATTTCTTTTCTCAGAAATTCATACTTCTCTTTATAAAGATATTTTATGTCCATTATTAGATAAATTCCCAAATATGTCATCTTCTTTGGCACAACTGTAAAGGGAATAGAGTCCTTGACTGGTTTTTTTTTTTTTTTTTTTTTTTTTTTTTTGGCTTCACTATTATTGGTATATAGAAAAGCTTCTGATTTGTGAGTATTGATTTTGTATTTTGAGACACGACTGTATTCCTTGATCACTTCTAAGAATTTTGTAGTTGAGTCTGTGAGGTTTTCCAGGTATAAAATCATATCTGTGAAGAGTGAAAGTTTGATCTCCTCTGACCTTATTTGTATACCCTTGATCACCTTCTCTTGTTTGATTGATATGGCTAAGACTACCATTACAATGTTAAAAAGCAGTGGAGACAATGGGCAACCTTGCTTGATTCCTGATCTGAGTGGAAATGTTTTCAATCATTCAATATGATATTAGCTGTGGGTTTGCGGTAGATGGCCTCTATCAGTTAAAGAAAGGTCCCTTTTATACCTATTTTCTTAAGTGTTCTGATCATGAAAGGATGCTGAATATTGTTGAAAGCTTTATCTGCATCTATTGAGACAATCACATGGTCTTGGATTTTTAGTTTGTTTATGTGATGAATTATATTTATAATATGAAAACCTGAGATGAAATCCAATTTGTCATAGTATATAATTCATTTGATATGTTGCTGGATTCTGTTTGCTAGGATCTTATTGAATATTTTCGCATCTATGTTCACTAAAATGATCTATAATTTTCTTTTCTTGTTGGGTCTTTTCCTGGTTTTGGGATCAGGGTGATATTTGCTTCATTAAATGTGTTGGGAAGTATTCCTTCAGCTTTTGGAAAAGGTTAAGTAATATAGGTACTAGTTCCTCTGTAAAGGTTTGGTAGAATTCTGATGTGAAGCATCTGGTCCCAGACTCTTCTTTTTTGGGAGATTTCATATAGTTGATTCTATTTCAATACTTGACATAGGTCAGTTCAGCATTTCCAATTCTTTCTGATTAAGTCCAGGAAGTTGGTATGCTTCCAAGTATTGGTCAATTTCCTTCAGATTTTCATATTTCCAATAATAAAGTTTTTTGTAGTCTTCATTAAGAAATTCTTTGAATTTCTGAGGTATCTGTTGTTATCTTGCCTTTGTCATTTCTGATTGGTGATTCTAGGGACTTTAATTTTCTATTTTTGGTTGGGTTAGCCAAAGGTTTATCAATTTTGTTGGATTTTTCAGAAAACCAACTTTTTGATTCATTGATCTACTGAATATTTCTTTCATTTTTTATTTCATTTAATTCTTCTGTAATTTTCATTATTTCTTTTCTTCTGCCAGGTTTGGGATTGGAATGTTCTTCCTTTTCCTGTTGCTTATGATGTCCCATTAAGTTATTGATTTCCTCTCTTTCCGTTCTCTTAAGGAAGGCTTGCAATGCTATAAATTTCCTTCTTAGGACTCCCTTTGCAGTATACCACAGGTTCTTATAATTAGTGCCTTCATTTTCATTTCATTCAAAAAATTTGGCGATTTCCTTCTTACTCTCATCTATGACCCAGCTATCATTCTGTATAAGGTTATTTAGTTTCCATGACTTTGAATGAGTATGCAGATACCTGTTATTGGTGAGTTCAACTTTTATTGTGTGGTGATCTGAGAAAATACAAGTAATAATTTCTATATCTTTAAATTTTCTGAGGTTAGACTTGTGACCTAAGATGTGATCAATTTTGAAGGATGATCCATGGTCTGATGAGAAGAATGTGTATTCAGTTTTGTTAGGATGAAATATTCTGTAGTTGTCTGTTAAATTCAATTGTTGTATGGTAAAGCTTAAGTCCAAAATTTCTTTCTTTATTTTCTTATTGGAGGATCTATCCAACACTTCCAAAGGGGTGTTAAAAACTCCAACTATTATGGTGCTGGAAGATATTATATTGCTCATGTCTGTTAAGGTCCCTCTTATAAATTGAGGAGCATTTTGGTTGGGTGCATAAATGTTAATAATTGACGTCTCATCATGTTGAGTGTTTCCCTTAACAAATATGAAGTGATCATTCTTGTCTTTCCTTACATTTCTGGGTTTAAAGCCTAATGTATCTGCAGGTAAAAACCCTTCTTTTTTCTGGTTTCCATTTGCTTGGATTAGAGATGTCTGTCCCTTCATCCTGAGTCTATATTTATCCTTAAAGGTAAGATGAGATTCTTGTATGCAACAGATATCTGGCCTGAGTTTTTGTATCCAGTCAGCTAACCTGTGCCTCTTTAGAGGACAATTTAAGCTGTTCACATTGAAAGTATTGATAAGCTTGGTAATATTTTGGGGTCAAGTTTTTTGAAAGCCCAGAGAACATTTTAAATCTTTTCATCACTTTGGAAATTGGGTTTGGGTCAAGAATTTCAGAGTGAGTTTACTTTGGTGGTAGAAAAGTGTGATGATCATTATGGAGGATGGACCTGAGAATATCCTGAAGAGCTGTTTTGGGTATGGCAAATTTCTTCAATGTGTGTATGTCTTAGAGTTTAACTTCTCTGTCATAAATAAGCTCAATTTAGGTGCATACAGGATCCTGGGATAAAAGTTGTCTTGTTTTAGGAGATTAAAGGTTGATGACTATTCTCTTCTGGTGTGAGAGGTTTCAGCAGAGAGATCTGCAGTCATCCTAATATTCTTCCCCTTGTAGGTTATGATTTTCTTGTGTTTGGCTACTTGCAGGATTTTCTTCTTTGTGTTAACTTTGGCAAAGTTAATTACATTGTGTCTAGAAGGTGCTTTATTTGGGTTGAGTTGTGCTGGGGTTCTGAAAGTGTCTTTCATCTGAATTTCAATATCTCTTGCCATGCTTGGGAAGTTCTTCTTAATTATCTCTTTGAGTAGAGTATCTGTGCTTTTCAGACCATCCTCTTCTCCTTCAGGAATTCTTATGAGGTGAATGTTTGCTCTTTTGGAGTGGTTTCATAGTTCTCTCAGGGAATGATCCATTTTTGCTTGCTACTTATCTTCCTCTTTGAGTGTTTGGGAGTGTTCAAAAGCTTTCTCTTCAATGTCAGAGATCCTTTCTTCTGACTGCTCCATTCTGTTACTGGGGGATTCTACTGTATTTCTCAGATATTTGAGGGCTGTAAGTTCTTGCCTCAATGTGTCAAAATCTTTTGGTGATTTTGTCTTTGAATTCATTGAATTCTTGAGAGAATTTTTGAATTGTTCCTTGAATTTATAATTCCATCTTTACCTCCATTCTGTTAATGTTATTTGCAATCCAAATTCTTAATTCAATTTTTGACATCTCAGCCATTTGTTTATGAATGAGAGATCTTCTGTTGTGTCTCCTTTGTCATTTCTTGGGGGAATTGATCTACTCTGATTATTCATGCTGCCAGAATTTTTCTGATGATTCTACCCCATGATTATTTTTCACTGTTTGGCTAGAGAAGCTGGTAATGTAAAATTGAATTGAGGGCTTTTGGAGTTGTAATTAACCAGCCCTTTACCAAAAACTTGGGACTGGTGATTGTGGCTTTTACCCTAGAGCTTTACAAATGTCCCATTCAATACTACAGCCTGAGACTCTGATGACCTGCTTGATATGGGGGGGCTAGATGGCCCAGACCAGTATTTGGCTAGTCTCTGTCCAATCCTAGTGAATCTGTGGCTTTGGCCTGAAATCTCAGCTGTGGAGATATATAGCAACTAAGACACCCAATTCCCCACCACAGGTGAAAACTGGAAGAGGAGAATCCCACACTCTCATAACAATACAACCAGGGTATAACCTTAGTGGGTCCCTGGGTGATTGGCCCAGGTCAAGAGTTTCAAACCGATTGTCTCTGTCAATACAAACACTGATCAGGTGGGAGAGTTCAAAAGGTCTTCATCATCTAGGCAGCAGAAGTCTATTGGCAGCTCAAGTATAACTCACTCCAGTACTCTGTGGAGTCAGAAAGGCCCACCCAGCAAAATCGTCCAGGGCAGCTGGTACCTCCTTCCCCACCTTGCACCCCCGTCATACCCAGGCACTGATAGCCCCACAGGGCGATGGCTAAGTTCCCTCCAATGAGCAAATGCATCAGGGATTCAGGCCTGCCAGTGTCAGAGGGAAGTCAATGCCTCGTCAGCCAAGTGACCACACTCTGCCACCAGCCGACTGGGGGAGTTGAAGTCTGACTACCACGGATGCTTAATGGAAACTGGGGAGAGTTCCACCTGAGCTCGTTCCAAACCAGAGGTTAACAAAGCAGCAAATGTTTTTTGCTCTCAAAGACTGTGCCTCTGCCCCTGCCACTCTGCTCCTCTGGTATCCCTACAAAGTGAGATCTAGCTCCCTCCAGCAGTCCACAGAATTGGGGAGATGACTCTCCAAAATTTGACCCTGGTGGGATCACTCTATTAATGCTTCTGTTAGGTGGGAGATTTCTCCACTCAGGTTCCCATGCCTCAGCAGTTGCCAAGCCTCCCTGCATCATACAGAGATCCAAGCCTCTGCCCACTGCTGAGTTGTTCTTTCTCAGAGCCAAGCCAGACACCTCCCCCCGTGCCTTTTTGCACTTTTACTGGATTCACAGTTACAGTGTAGCTGCACTACCTCAGACCATGAAATGCCCAGTCTTAACAAAGAATCAAGAATGTTCTGGTTTCTGCAGGTGTTGGGCTTCTAGACCACCAGGCCAGGGGGGAAGAGAGGACTTGTAGTTGAAAGTGGCAGGGAAAACATTTGTTCAACATTCATGCCAGACAAGAGAATGCCCAGGCTCAGAGCAGGGACTCTCTGGAGAAGAAGTCCCAGCTTCTAGCAACTCTCTCCCATGGGGTGAGAGAAGAGAACCTCAGTTCACCACTCACTAGTAGATATCTCACAGCAAGCAAGCAAGTAACTCTTTTGGCGGAGGGGACAGACACACATCCTCTTTGGGGTGGGTTCTGTACCTGAAATTTGTTTCCTTGGAGTCACAACTTGCCTCAGCAGAGAAGATGTGCAATTATCAATCTCTTCTCTCAGCTCAGCTCCCACCCTTCAGCATTGTTGAATTCTTTTTGGCTGTTATCTCTCCCTTTGGATGGGAGCTTCTGTTGAGATGGAAGCTTCTCTTGAAATCTGGCATCAGTTGTCTATCATCCCCCACTCCCCTTTGCTCTTGTTGCATGTAAAATTGGAGTTAGGGAAAATAGCCAACCCAAGGTTTTAGCAGAACTCAAGGCACATTGAAACAAAATGAACAAACAAAACAACAATAAGACAGACAAACAGACACACAAAAAATCAAAAACAAACACACACACACACACACACAAAAAAAAAAAAAAAAAAAAAACCTGGTATAGCCTGATGTAAGCTCTCTCAGCAACCATAAGAGGAAGGGGAGGGCTTGGTGCCCATAGCCCAGCAGCCAGGGCACCAGCTACACACACTAGAGCTGGTGGGCTCAAATCTGGCCCAGGGCCCACCAAACAACAATGACAAGCACAAGCAAAAAACAGCCAGGTACTGTGGTGGACACCTGCAGCCCCAGCCTCCTGGGAGGCTGAGGCAAGAGAACCACTCAGCCTAAGAGAGTTAGAGGTTTCCATGAGCTGTGATACTACAGCACTCCACTGAGGGTGACACAGTGAGACTCTGTCAAAAAAAAAGGATGGAGGGGGAAGCAAAGAAATTAACAACAACAACAACAAAATTATAATAATTAAAATTTTTAACAATAACTCCTACAAGAAAGAAAAAAGGAAAAAGAACAAAAAGAATGAGAAAAGAGAGAAAAAAGGCAACAAAATTATTTTTATATATACATATATATATATACAAACATATATGTAAAACTTATGTTGCAATATACTTTCACAACACCAGGTGGCACCATGAGTGGTTCCCAGGCTTATACCTGTCTCCTGGCTTAAATGTTCTTGGTGTTTGTCTGATTACCCGTTTAGCGCCTAGACCCTGCTGAACTGCTGATTCCACCAATCTGAAAAAAATCTTCACAGGCAGGTTTCCCAAATTATCCCTGCAACAGTTCCCATGAAGTGCAGGATGTCCTGGGCCAGTTCCAAGTGTAGGATGACAGTCTGCGGGTGAGACTCAAATCACTGCGTCTGGTGCGACTGCCATCTCCCAAATTCAAAAATAATAGCTTCTTCCTATCTGGGATCTTCCCAGTCTAAGTGTCTCTCCCACCACCTAACCATGGTAGTATCACACAGCACCCCACTCGGGCCTCCTAATTCCGCTCAGGAGTCCACACTTCACCAATCTTTCCACATACTACTTAGTTTCCCCACAAACTGGGAACTGCAATCCTCCATGGTGGGGCTGCTTACTACCGCTGCTGCCCACAGCCACTACAACCATGGGGCAGAACCTTTTCCTGGAAGTCTCAGCAGCTCCAGATTATACTCTAAGTCCACCAATCTGCCACCTTGCTGTATACCCCAAACTGCCACTCCACACCAATATTCCATGCCGAGAATGATCTAGACCACTCGCTCTCAACCTGTTGTTGGAGGAGAGCTGAACAGGTGAGCCATCATGCTCTGCCTCTGTTTGAGCTTTTAATTTAAATAATAGACCTTTGGGGAATGGTAAATTAATTTTTTTTTGTAGATTGACTTTTTCTGCAGACTTTTAAAAATTATAGTATGTACTTGTTTCTGCAAAATTAGGTATATTTAGCATTTTCTTACAATATGTGAATTTTGTGTTTATTAGGAAGACCTACCTACTCCAAGATGATAAACTTAACCATTTCTTTTTCTAAATGGTTTACTTATTGATTGATGTATCTGTATTTTTATTTTTGTTTTCCATATAATTAACCTCCTCTCCACCTTCTCACATCTTTTCCTAAGAGCCGCAGTTTGAGGCACGAATTTTCTGTAACGTAAGGATTTGATGCAGCCTAAGAGGCTAGAACAGATATCTGTCCCTCTCCTCCTGTCCAATGTCAAGATTGGCTTCTCAGGTACTATGAAATCTGGTAGGAGATACAATGTGGGGTCCTGGAGTTGTATTTGCACTCGAGATAGCACAGATTGTTTACTATCATCTACATTTTTCACTCCTTGTTAACCCAAGAAGGGGAAGACTTTTGGCTTCTTTATTCATCGTGCAGAGGGCTGGAAGGACTGACTCTGGGTTTCCCAGCATACTTCTGTGTGGCCTCCTCCACTCAGCAGCCCATAGGCTCTGCAGCACCTCCTGCCTCTGGGAGACCTTAGCACTTGGGAAGCCTCCACACTTCCTGCCATGCCTCTTGTGACTTCAGTGCAGTGGATTATTGGAAGCTTCTGGTCACTAGCCCTCTCCACTGTTTGAGTCCTGCTGATGTAACTTTGTCATCGCTTGTTTGTTTTCCTTATTCTCTTGTAGCAATTCTGGGGCGTAGGAGTGGGAAGCATTTGAGATCTGGCTTTACTCCTCTATCTTAAATAACAGGAAGTTCAAACTATTGTAATCATTTTTAAATCATCCACTGCCATGGGAAAATGGCTAAAATAAATAGCCCACAGTGATCACTTCTGTCAAGAAAATTGTGTCTCTTGAGAAAGGATATTAAAATATGTGGAAAATTACAAAGGGAAATCTCAGTCACTGTTATTAATTAATCCATATTATTATAGGAGAACCATTTCTTATTCAAATCTTCCTTGGAAGTAGAAATTCTTATCAAAATCTTCAAAAAGCACCTAAATTTGAAAGGCTGTACCATTAATCCTTTCTGTTGCTGCTTTCTATCACAACAGAACCTGATAGAAACAATGTAAAAAAAATCATGAACCAAAAATCTTAATGTAATAATGAAATACTTGAATTTTTTTCCCCTTGGCAGTTCTATGGGAACCAAACACCTCTACCATAAAAGCAATACTGGAAATTAGTAATTCTGAGCACAGTTTAGACCAGCGCTTTACTTAGGAGTTACCAGGCTCAAATCAGATTTGAAGTGCATGGGAAGAGGCTTTAAATAAATATTTTTAAAATTGCATTGGTTCAGGAAAAGTTTACAACTTGGAATATGCAAACATTAAAATTTTCATAATAAAGTCAGATTCCAATAATTGTCAATGAAATTCTGTTCTTTTGCCATTATTCAGAATTCTTAATTTCTCTTCACGTTTAGAGCAATTGCATTTTGCACGAAGTTGATGTGATCCTTTTTTTTTTTTTTTTTTTTTAACTGAGGTCTGAATCTGTGAATTCAACCTCTGGGCTATGACTATAGTTGAACTCTGTGGTTTTCACTCATAGAAAGCCTGTGGAAGATGCCCTTCAGGACAGATTTTCTTCTGTACCTCCAAAGATGAAGGATTCCTACTAATGGGATGAAATTTGCCTCAAGCTTTCAAAATATGATATCAAAGTTCATTCTTTGTGCTCCAATCCAGTCAAGTGGAGTCAAATCCACAGAGCAGAATTACCACCCGAGACCTTGCCTGACATTTAGAAAATGACTTCCCAAACCACAGAGGGTTAATTTGGAGCACACCTCTTCAGACAGGGGTTTGTTTTCCTTTCTGAAGAGTCCAAGCCGGCGATAAACAGGACAATATCCTGTAGGACTCTGATATTTCTGCTGTCAAGAAAAAGAAAAAAAAAACAAAAACAAATAACCCTTTCCCCCCTCCCTAAACGTCCCATAGAAGGTCTCAAACTGCAGCCCTGGGCCTATGGGTTTCCTATGTGCAATGTGCTATCACAGAATGTCATATTAGAGCCTGTTACAGTTGCATCCAATAAGTAATCTGGCATGAAGAAAAGTTAACTGAATTAGTGGCCAATTGGGACACTTTGTGACCTACTCTTTAGGAACCAAGTCCTCTGAACTTTTCCATCCCGATTTGCCTTCATACTTTAATAGGGACCCAATCCCCATTAACAATTGAGCAGCGACAATAAGTGCCATCAGGAAAAGGAAATTCAATTTTCGTGGGGGATGACAGCCTTACCTTTTCGCGCTTAATTGGCCGTATTGTCTCCAAAAGTTAATTGGTTACTTAGTCCAGGTAGTTAGTAAAATGTTTAGCTGCGTCAAAAAGCTCAGGCTCCCACTGTTAATGGGGCATGAAATGGAATGTTTGATACTGCAAATAAAATCAGTGATATTCAAGGATGTTATGGTAGGTAATGCGTTGAAACTGCCATTTAATGGGTCCTGGAAGATTAGGGTAGTGTCAGCCGGAACCGCCCGGTCTCTTTTCTGACATTGTTAGTTGCCTCTTCATTTACTTAACGGCTGTCTGCACTGATTACATAGGCATAAAACTCCCTACAAAAAAACAACAGAGACACGCTCTATTAGCAGTCCAATTAGAACTATTTGCATATTACAGTTCATTTCTGCTTAAGTGAATCCCTAATACAACTTTAGGAAAAAAAAAATCTATTGTGTCATTTGAAAGAAAGAGAAAAGAAAAGGCTTAAAGGTGATCTCTCTCTTCCTTTCTTTTCCCCACTTCATTTTTTTCTCTTTCTCTCTCAACCTCTCTCTTTCTCTCTCTCAGCCTCTCTCTCTCTCTCTCTCATCTCTCTGTCTTTCTCTCTCTCATCTCTCTGTCTTTCTCTCTCTCTTGTCTCACATGTTATTATCTCCCTTGAGCTGAAAAAGAGGAAGTGTAAACTTTAGACTTGAGACAATTGTATTGAGATTTGTGAAGACCAGGGCAGCCTGTGATAACTCAGTCCTTCCGCGGCAATCCCAAGTGCAGTCATCTTGCTGTTCTGCTTCATTTAGAGAAGGCGTCTACTTTAGAGATACATTTCTAGTTTGTTTTCCATCAACTTTGCTTTGAATTTTCCAGCAAAACAGTTAACCTCTGAAACAGTCTCCCTGGTAAGGCAGACCCCATTTATGTAGTGTTCCTTACCTCTACCATTATGGAGAGCAGAAAACGGGCCTTCTGGTGTCTCCCTCTGTGCTTCTAAGATTCTGTCTGCATCTGGGGGGTGTTCAATTGCATGGAATATTAACACCTATGAAACGGATTCCTTTTCACATGGGTGACAGTGGTGATTAGTGGGGTTAAAGCAAGATTAGAAACATCACTTTACCAGGCAGTTCTCTTATTTTCCCAATCGGACTGAAATGGCATCACTTGGTGACTGTGTATAAGGGCATCAAGAATATTTTATTTACCTTAATATTAATATTAATGGTGATGATCATATACAGATCTAAGGGCATTTTATTGAATTTGGAAAGGAATGCTTCCCTAGCACAGGTCTTGATAAATACTAATGAATTAAAAGCAGCATGCTTTCTCAAGCTTACCCTTTAAGAATGCATGGCTTGCTTTAAGATGGCAAGTGCAGGTCTGTCATGAATATTTTCAACCTGCGGCACAGGCATTCACATCATTCCCAAATCCCACTGAGTCCTGTGAGGTTACCGGAGACTGGGATTTTATAGAAATGATTCTTAAATGGCCAAGGAGACTGTCTATCACAAAGGAGAAATGAGTGAATTGCACCAGGGGTCCGTTAGACTTGCAGGGAGGAGGAGGTCAATGACCAGGGACCATGGAGGGTCCAGTGGTTGGGCAGGAAGGGAGCCTGGGCAGTGAGAGAAGAGGATGCCAACTTAGGAGGCTTCAAAGCACAGGGTTGTCATGTTAGTCACCACTGATGACTGCAATGAGGACCTTTCAGTTTAATGCTGAACATTTTATTTGGGATTCATGAAAGGGAAAGGATACTTTCACTCTGGGAATTATTGTGACATGTTTCCCTTTAGGCAAAGCCCTGGCTCCTATCCCCAGCTCACATTCATGCCCTGGAATTTTCTCAGGCCCAAGGCCAGTGAACATCCCCACATCTGATAACTGGTCCTTTTGTCTTGAGAAGATTATAAAATGACACATGGATATGGGGATGAAATGGGACATGTGATGGGTCCTCGGAGCAGTTACCCAGCAGAGCCGGGGAACACCTTGGATGCTCAGCCACCTACACACACACATCCGCAGAGTTTCTCCAAAGCCCATGCCACCCGCTCCCCCTTTTACTCAATTTCACAGTTTAGCCCCCCACCTCCACGGTTCTCTGAATGTACCTGTCAGTCAGTGGAGAAGTTCAGGTGTGGACAGTGCCAAACAGCAGAATAGGAAAGGGATTTTTTAAAGGTGACAAACTGTTCAAGAAACACAAGCAATTCCTAAATGGCCCTCTTCCTTTTCCACGTCTAATCCATTGTTTTACGTGTAACAAGCACATGGTTGTAAGAAAAAGTGGACAGGAGCTACAGCAATAACAGCCACCCAACCCCAAAGCAGTGTAAACAAACCAAACAAAAAGGCTATCCGAGGGGAAGGCAAAATCCTCCATCTGTCACTTTCAATTCTTTTCACCACGGGAGCAGAGGCACAGTGGGAAGCGTGTTGGCTGTGGCTGCCACAGGTATTGTTTGGACGCCCGGTGGGTCCTCTTGTGCCCTGACTCCTGCCTCTATCCAGCTCTCATTAACACCACCAGTAGAAGCTCACCAGCAGAGGCGAGAGCCGCTTGCCGGCCCATTGCCTCGGTGCGGTGGCCCTGCCAGGGCTGGCAATCAGTGCCAGGGATGGTGAGCCACACAGCTTCGAGAGACACGCACTTTTGCCCCTGAAAGCAGTGTTTGCACCCTGCCAGGAAAACGGCTCTCTGGAAAAACACTGCCTGCTAGTAAAATGGACTAAATCAGTAAACAGTGATTAAGGCTCTGGCTCCGCAGGCTGTTGTCACCACCTCAGACACATGGCTGTTCCTCCTTCAACACACACACGCACACACACCTCACCATAGCCAAAGTGGAGGGAGTGGTCGAAGGAGTTAAGGAGAGAGAAGGATTCATGTTCCTTGAAGGTGAGATACCCCGTGTTCCTAAAAAAAAAAATGAATATTTCAGAATATACATTTCCCTGACTTTGTTTTTATTTTTTTTTTTTCCACTCAGGATGAGAATTGCCTTTCTAAATAAAACATCAAGCAATGAGTGTAAGCAGTAGTTTGTTCAATTTGTCTGGTTCAGTAATACGCATAACATAATCTAAATCGCTGCAATAGGTGGGATAAATCAGAAGCTGCGTAACAAGCCTTGATGTGTGCTGTTTAGTGGAGACATGTCACTTCACTGAATTGCTTTCTTCAGTCAGAGAATAAATCCTACACGCACCCATATGCATACACATCTATCCTTTTATTTACCCATTTAGAGATATAGGCAGATTTGTATATGTATATATAATTATATAATTTCCTGCTTTTTAATCTTTTTTTATAATGCTATAACCATAATAATTTAAAATATGTTGTAGTTCTCAACATAAAAATGTTTTCAGTCATTGCGCCTGTGCTTTGAACCAAACAGGGAAGGCGGACTGGAACTCTGAAATACAGGATATAATTCAAAAAGACCCTGACAACTTGGAGAAATGGTCAGAACCAAGGCGAATGAGGTCTTTGGAGTGCAGGGTCACACATCAAAGAAGAAAAAGCAATGAACTCCACAAATACAGAAGCAAAGGCTGGCAGCACCTGGCAAGCTAACCATGAATCAGAAGTTGTGGGCTTGTGTGGGTGAGGGGTCCTGGGAAGTCACTCACACCCGGCCCTGGGAGCAAACTGCATCTGACCTTCCACCACCCAACTCCACGCTGGTCCAGAATAGGAGGATCCAAGGCTATCTGTGAAGTGTCCAACATGTAGGACATTTTAATCAAAAGGAAAAACAAAAAGCAAAAACTTCAAAGGCTTAAATATCTTCCCATATGTAGACGGTAGCCCTATAAAAAAGAGAGAGAGAGAGAGAGAGAAACAATATTTTCATGGGTTCTTTCCCAAATGTCTCTAATAATAGTAGTTTATGAAAAACAACTCAAGTTATTGCTGGAGGAATTGTCAAAATCAGGGCACTGGGCATTGTCACCTGTGGTCCCTACAGGTGACACTGGGCATCTTCCATGCATGGCATTGGGAGCTAGAAACCAGACATGGCAGGGAAAGAGGGAACAAAGAGGCAGGGAAGGAAGCCCCGGATGGGGAGGAGAGAGGCTGGGAGGAGTGTGTGGGCAGTTACAGATATACAACCACCCCACACTCATGGGCCGTGTGGGCAGCTGAGACAGGAATTAACCGTGGGACCTTGATGCTTTTATTTGATCCAGAATTGCCAGTGTGACATCATAAGAATCATAATATTTATAAAAATGTTAAAAATTCTGTTGGTCTAATGTACACAGCTATGATTTAACAATAAAAAAATTAAAAAAATAAAAATAAAATAAAGTGAACTCTAATGAACATCCTAAAAAAACAAAAAAAACAAAAAAAAACAAACTGTTGGTCATTAACTATCTCCACTGTGGTAATGTGGGAACTGTCCCCCTAGAAAGGCGTTTGACTGACTTGCCCACCCATTGTCTCTAGGGGCTTGACTAGCCTTTAACTGCGTTCCTTTTAACAACAACCGTTCTAAGGAAGTTCTGTACATGTAGGCAAATCACTCAGCCATCGTGCAGTTTATTATTTCTTGGTCTAAATTGCATTTGTGTCTATGCTGGGAGTGATGCTGAGGGCATCTTCTACTACAGATGTGCGGTTCTAGTTGGTCTGTCCTCTAGCACAGGAGGACAGCTCTCCACCCCCACCCCTACTTCCCTATGGACTGCAACCTCCATTTTAAGATAGGCTCGGTGTCTGGATTGGCACCTGTCAATCTGTCCTTTGAATGAATCGTAATGCTGCCTAAATAGAGCAGGGATGGTTTCTGCCTGGCCTTGCCCCAAGACACCACAGCACACAAACCTATCCTGACCCTCCTCAAGCCTGCTCCCAGGACCCACAGGAGGAGGAGGCCCAGGACTACAGTGGACAGGGCCTGCTCTGGCTGCACTCCCACAGAATCCACACTGTGTGTGTCACATAAAACAATAACCTTTCTAGGGAAGTTTAAAACTGGTTTTCTATTTACATGAAATAGGTATTGCAGGTATCTGCAATAGGTATCTCAAGTAAATACTTTCTTGAAAATTAGCCCCCTTATTAAGAGGCTTATGTACTATTTCCAGCAGTACATTGGCTGCCTTTTTTTATTGATATGTGAAAATCTGTTCACAATTTCATCACCAGAAGTCATTGCTTTCCCTTACATACATTAATAGTATATATATGTGTTTATGTATATACGTACTATCATATACACACACAACACACACGCATATATGGTTTTTTCACTACGAGAAGTAAATATATCACCTCTAGTTTCTCGTTCTAAAACAACTGCCTTTGTAGGACGTGCCATCTTTGTTAGTCTCTATATTAATAAACAAACTTGTCATGCAGCCATGATTAGGGAAAATGTGTCCCATTAAGACTATATTTGAGAAATAATAAATAGCACCAGAACTATCATAAGGTGATAATTTAATGGAATAAGATAGCACCAAACACAGCATAAACATAGCATCCTCACTTCCATTTGATTTCACTTTTACCCATGGGAAATTGCTGATGTAACTCATTGTTTATAAGGTTTTTTAAAAATTCAGAAAATATTTTGCTCTTGTGATGTTCCTTTGGAGATCTAGAATGTCACCACAGAATCAGAAAAGACTTCTTTTGTCAACATCTTTATATTAATTCTGTTTACTACCAGGCAAGATCACGTCAGTCCTACAGGTAGAATTGAATTGCAGGCAGGGCCTGCTTTCTCACTAACCTTCCTCCTCTCTCAACAGACAGGTATGACCAGAGGTGAGGTAGGGGTGTTATTTCAACTCTTCCATGTAATCTGCCTGCACCCCTGATCCAGGAAAAGCAGGGTACTGGCTATGTGGACATAGCTTTAAAACAAGTTTCCTTCCAATGATTGCTATCCTACTCCCCCTTTATTTAGTTATTTGGCATCATCCCTGCCCCAAAACACAAACAACTTCTGGTGTTAAGAAAGTTGAAATCGCCTCTGAAGAATTTAAAATGCTCTGGGTTGCATGCCAGGCTTTCTAACTCCCCTCGTCCATGCCCCATCTCACATCAGACTTCAGTCAATAGAACTGTGATTATCTTTTCTATAAACTCCTCTAACCCTAAAAATCAATCTCATGCACCTGCGAAGATGATGCCCATTTAAATCCACCCATCAGATCACCAAAACTAAACCAATCCGATCTTTCCTTTACATTAAGGCACCATCTTCCAAACATAACTGGTAATTGTCCATGTAATTAAGGAGATAGCATATTATAGTGCAAAGAGCATGGACATCAAAGAAATTATAATCCTGATTCTTCTCCTATTAGCTTTGTGAACCTAGAGAAGTAGCTTAAGCTCCCTGAGTCTCAGATTCTTTAACCATATGTAAAAATGATAGCAATAAACATGATAATCTATGTGTCTATGCCTCATAAATTGCTAAGTGACCTATAAGTTTGATTATTACTTATTAATATATATGTAACATAAAATGAAATCATGTTGCCATATCTTTGTGTGATCAAGGTCTTAAGGAAATGGAGAAAAAGGCTGATATTTTTGATAAATACAAGGTATAAAATGTGGTTTAGAGAAAGAGGAAGAGCAGAGCCAAGTGAAATCTCCCAGTTTAAGTTGTGGATAACAGAGATGCAATGGCATCTGAGCCTGGAGAAGAGAGAAGTTAAGTAAAAATGGAAATGGTAAAGAAAACAAATGACTTCTCAATTTGTATAGCTCCATCTCCATTTATACTCCTAAATTACCCCACTATTCAGATGGTCAGATGGGCACATATTGTCTCTTAATGTGAAAAGTTAGTGCTTATTTGTATGCAGAATGAGTTTGTTCCAAATGGGGAAATAAGAAATTACTTATTTCGATATGCACCTCTGTTAATAAGAAAGTGTAATTCCTCGGGGAAAGCATTGGTAAAAGAGAATTCTGGTGGTGTGTTTGTGGCCCCTAATCAGAAGATTAACAGTTGGAAACTGAAGCAAATAGTCTTAGCCTTAGTGTGAAATGGAAACGAAATACATGAATATATCCACATATATTCACATACTATTTTCATCATTGATTAACCAGCCACATGACCTTTTCAGTAAGAGAAATAATTGGCAGTTTTAACAGACAAAAAATTGATCCCATTACTCAGGATAGAATTTTCCACCTTTTTCAAAAGAGATGCTTATTAAAGAGGTCAGTATGTTTTTTTTTTTTTTTTTTTTTTTGCAGGGTCATACATATGTAAGTAAGCATAGCTATTATGTGTCATCGATGAGAATGGACGGGTGAGCCATAAACACATGCCACATGCACCCAGGTCTCCAGTGTTCCTGTTCACCAATTACAGTAATGCTGATGACATATCTAGTTTAACGCACATGGCATTAAAGTAGTCCCCCCCTTTTCTAGGAAAATCTAATTACACCAAACCCAAGCACTCAATCAAACCTGTTATTCTGTGGCTAAACAGCCTGGCGTTAATGCAATTTGAGGATATCCAGGCCGTGACTAGAGACGTCATGTATTAACAATATCTAATGGGGGCTCCCGTAGGTAAATGAATATGCTAACAAGCAAGATCACTGCTAAATCTAATATCTTTAAGCTGTTTAATTCCAAACAGTCCCTTAATAAATCAATTGACCGGGAGAGCTGATGCCCCTATCAATTATTCAAGAGGGCAAATAAATATTTCAGATGATTTGATAGGAAGGCCAGTGCTGGTCTTATAGAAAGCTTTGCATTTCATTAGCCTCTTGCTAAAAGTTTTATAATGAGCAGAACACAGGTGGCATCCTCACTGCAGAAATGGGAATGGGGGAAATAAGAGATTGGAAATCAAGTCTTCCTTCATTGCTGCATTATTCCATTATCCACACTTTCCTTTTGTAATGTGAAAATTGGAGTCAAGTCCTCCAAAGAATTATCATTCTCTGCAATCACAAAGGAAATTAAAATGATCAAAAGTATGTCATATTGCAAGAGTCTTAATTGTAATTCCTATTGGAAATGCAATTATCAGATACCAATATCATGAATATAATTTATGCGGGTCCACATCCAAATAGCCCTTCGCCAAATATTTAATATTATCAATTCCATTTTCCAGAAGAAGAAACTGAGTTCCTCTAGTCATTTACAAAGTGCTGACTAGGTCACCTGTGTCTGAAAGCAGACTCTTTTTTTTTTTTCTTTAGAGAACATTATTCATATTGAAAGCATACATTCCTGTTTAACATGGAAAGAAAAAAAGAAAGAAAGAAAGAGAGGGAGGAAGGAAGGGAGGAAGGGAGGAAGGAGGGAAGGAGCATTAAAGTGATAGACCTCATGTTTCTTAATGTGCATATAATTGTTTGTTACACCTGTGGTGCATCTTACAAGGGTACATGTGAAACTTAGTAAATGTAGAATATAAATGTCTTAACACAATAACTAAGACAATGCCAGGAAGGCTATGTTAACCAGTGTGATGAAAATGTATCAAACTTTTTACAAAACCAATGTATGGTGCCCCATGATTGCATTAATGTACACGGCTATGATTTAATATTAATTTTAAAAAAGGAGATGCGACCCACAGGTTGAGAACTGCTTCTCTAAAAAATAAACACACAAATAAATAAATAAATAAAATAAAATGGACTTGTAGAGAGTCAAGAAATGAATAAAACTAAGTTACCTATTGTGAAGGTGGAGACCCAGATGGTAGTGAAAACTGCTGATACCTTAAATAAGGATTTCCACATTATCTGTGAAAGGGAAATATTTGTCTACTTTCTTCTTAATCTCTGGAATTGATCAAGCAGCAACTTTATCAAATTTTGAGATTGCTGGTTGTGAAACTAAAATGGCATGTCATCTCTTAACAGCATTTTACATCTTACAAATGTAAAATCCCTGTTAAATTACTGCAAGCATTATTGTTATGAGAACTACTGTCGAAGCAAAAAAGAATTTAGGTTATCTGAAAAACAAAACGTAATTGTCACAAGGTTTGAATGTAAAAAACAGTTGATGACTATTTTCTGAATAAAAGGATTCATATAAAAATCACTGAATGAGGATTTTCTGTGCAGGCAGTCATACTCTACAAAATACTCAATGAGCTATGAAAGAGACATCTCGGCTACAGGAAATCATAATTCAAATGTTAGGTTTGTTCATTTTCAGCTTCATGAATCAATAGAGTAAATCCTTTATGTTATTCTGTAAGTAAAATCTGGTCATGTTTAAGATCAGATTTTGAGACTTCTACTCAGAAGTATCTTTCCATGGAGTTAATTAATTAAATGTTTATTTATTTAATATTCTAAAGCTCACAGCAATTATGAAGGGTTTAAACAAGCTGACAGCTGCAATATGAAGGCAGGGCCCCCAGCTTATCCTATGCCAGATACCTAGTAATGACAGAAAAAAATTTTTTTGAATTAGCTTTACCTGGAAAAAGGGGGAAATTCATATTAAATCAGAAATCACAAAGAAATCTCTTAAAGATGGAAGGCATGTGAAATTGGACTGAGGAGGGTGATAAGGGTGGAAAAGCTATTCAGTTCTCCAGTTCACAGGAGAGAACTACTGTGAAGGTAGAATTATGTCCTGGAAAGCTCCAAAGAGAGATAGCTCCATGGAATGGCATTTCAAACAGCACATATGGAGGATTTTAGCTGTCATACCCTCTATATCTATCCCTAACCTTTCTTAAGGCATCGAGAAAAAGAATATGGTGACGACCTAGGCTAAGAGACAAAGCACTGTTTTTTGTTTTTTGTTTTTCCTTCATTAGGCGATGCATGTGGTATAGCTTCCCCATCACTGGAGCACATAACCAAGAAACACACAGCTGGGCAAAGACAATAATGACACCAATCTCCACAAGGCACACTTCAAGAAGCAGAGTTAATACAGCAAACAGATCAACATACTAAAATAAGCACAGTTAAAACACTGAGAGAGATGTACGAAGCCATGCAGTCCATTAAAAAGGCAAGTAAAGATTTCTGAAATGAAATTATGATTGCTACTGATAAATATAGTAATGAATTTTAATCCAATTATCAAATAGCACAGTAAGCACAACTGAAGAACACATTTAGTGAGTAGAAGTCTATCTAACATTTATATAGACTCCTGTCTGAATATTCAACAGGAAATTGATCTAACTCTTTCCAAAGGCTAGCTTGAGATAGGAGATATTTCAGAGTGATGGTTGAAGCCACAAATTAGCCATTTCTCTCTTCCTCTACGGTTCCCAAGTTTTATGCCCAGAGTAAAGTAAATCATCAGATCACAACTACCAGAGCATTAACATTGTAACTTTAGAGTGTAATGTCTTCTTTGAGTTGAGATTTAACATTATACTCTCAGCTTTCATAGAACGATATTGTAAGAAATGGCCTCTTGAAGAATGGTCTTTTGGAAGATCAGTGTTGAAAACACTGCCCACTTAATTACCTGATATTGCTTCAATGAATACTTACATGCCTCTATCTGTGCTAGATACTTAGCACCAGAAAATTGTTTGGTTTTTTTCCTCCCAGATTTCCATTATATGGTGATATAAATTATATATTTCAATATGTATTCCTTTTGCTTGGTCTGTGAGGAAGCCCATACACAAATATATTAATTAAATGATTCAAGATAAATAAAACATATATTTGTTCATATGTTCTTTATAATGGTTTAAATCTGTTTCACTTTTAAATTATAACTTAGGGCTTTTATAGAAATAGGATAATAAAAATTTTTAAAGTTGTTATTTTAAGATTCCTAAAATTTTTATAAGGATAGGAGGATATGTGATAAGTAATTAGTAAATCATAAATTAGGTAGGATGCTATAATTCAACAAAGGGATGGCTTCTAACTAATAACTTAGGGTCTACGATATATTAGATTGAGTTCTTGCTTATTAAATTTCAGGCAACTTCAATTTGCCTTCAACATCAACTTAAATAACCCTCAACTTTAGTTAAATCTTACTCTCATACTCCACAACTCTAGAAGACTTTTGCATCTCTCCTCTGTTGTCTTCACCACTGTAACTTCTTTATCATCTGCATTATTCAGAAAAATAAGCCTTACAAAGAAATGTCATCTTTGCTCCACTGTCAACCATGTAAACTCACCTATGTCTTATATCCCTGTCCTTTCAAGAATTATGTTTGAGGTTAAAGGAATCTGGAGGGGAATGTAAAATTTAAATTGTCTTTATATTTGCTAGTTGAGATCTGTAAGAAAAAAAAAATAACTTGAACAAAAGTGTAAACCAAATAGACTTAACAGAACACTGTACCCAATGAGATCAGAAGACACAGTTTTCTCAAGAGCACAAAGAACTTTCTGTATATATATCACTTATTAGGCTCCAAAATAAGTCTTGCTTAATTTAAAACTATTAAAATTATATGACACATTTTTTTCAATCATGATGGGCTAAAACTAAACATCAATAATAAAAGGAAAACTGGAAAATTCATGAATATGTATTAAGAGGAAAGAGTATTTCTTAATGACAACAGAGGTAAAGGGGATGCATAGAGATAAAAAATACATGTGGGTTTACATGATTGGCAGTGGAAAAAAGAGAACATTTATTAAAACTAGGATATAAAAGTCTCTAACTATTAGTATAGAATTATTTCTCCTTTCAGTTCTACCAATGTTTGCTTCATATATGTTTGGGCTCTGTTATTCGATGCATGTATGTTTATAATTTGTACATTTCATAGAGAATTGGCCTTTATCTATGCATGACTTTCTTCTTTTGTTCTTAGAATTGTTTTTGACTTAACTCCATTTTGTTTGATAAGTATAGGCACCTAGGTCTCTTTTTGTTACTGTACGTATGAGATATCTTTTTCCATCATTTCAATTTTGATGTATTTGTTCCTTTAGATATAAAACGAACAACATATAGTTAGAACATGTTTTGTTTCATTTTGGTTTTTATCCATTCTACTTATCTCTGCCTTTTGATTGTACAATTTAATCCATTTACTTTAAAGTAACTTATAAGGGAAAGGTAGACTTACTTCAGCCTTTTGGCTTTTTGTTTTTTATATGTCTTATAGCATTTTTCTTCTCACTTCCTGTATTACTGCCTCCATTTGTGGTTAGTTCATTTTTTTCTATGTAATGACATATTTTGATGCTCTTCTTATTTTCTTTTGCATATATTCTATAGATATCTTCTTTGTGATTATTGTGGGATTAGATATAACATTTTAAAGTTTAATATTCTAATTTTAATTGATACCAACTTAAAATTTATTGCAAACAAAAACTCTACTTCTATATAGCTACATTCTCCCCCCCCCCCCATTATATTACTGATGTCATAAATTGTAACTGTATACATTATGTGGCCAATATCATTAATTGATAATAATTTTAATGTATTTATCTTTTAAATTCTGTAGTCAATACTAAGTGGAAGTACAAACATAATATACTTACTGGTGTTTTGTATTTGCCCATGTAGTTATATTTATTAGAGATTTCTATATCTTCATACAGCTATGAGTTCATGTGTACCCTCCTTTTGCATCAACCTGAATGACTGACTCCCTTTGGCATTTATTATAGGAGAAACCTAGTGGTAATAAAATCCCACAGCTTTTATTTTATAGACTGTCTTAATGTGTTCTTTACTTTCACAGGACAGTTTTGCTGAATATACTACATGATGATAATTCATTTCTCTCCTGCTGTTTTTAGGATTTTTCCTCTTTGTCCTTAGAAAATTTAATTGTAATTCATTTTTGCATGAATGTATGGAGTTTATCCTACTTAAAATTTGTTGAAATTCTTCAGTCATGAATTTTATAAAGTTTGAGAAATGTTCAATTATTGTTTTTTGAAATGGTCTTTTTGTCCTTCTCTGTTTTTTTCTTTTTTTCTTTTTTTTTTTTTTTTTTTCTGAGACTCACATAGTACCCATGTTGATCAGCTTGATAGGGTCTCACAACTTCCTTGGGTTCTTTTCACTCTTGTTCATTTTTTTTCTTTCTTTTCCTCAGAATGATAATTTCAGTTATTCTAATTACATGTTCATTGATCCTTTCTTAAAGATGCTCAAATCTGCAGTTGAATTTCTCTAGTATTTTTTTTTTTTTTAATTTCAACTATTATACTTTTCAGCCCCAGAATTACTGTTTGGTTCTTTTTTTTTTTTTTTTTTTTTTTTTTTTAATTTATTTATTTTTTTATTGTGGAGAAGGGGCAGGGAAAGAAGGCGGGGGAAGAGGTGAGTGACAGGGTCGGGCCAGTGGCATGGTACCACATTGGCTGTATCTAGGTAGAGG
>CAUYPK010099765.1:0-11983 GCA_963574355.1 Loris lydekkerianus | reverse complement strand
GGCATGGCTGGCTTACGACGGCAGGGTCGGGCAGTGCAGAGCGGACTGGAACGACGTCGGACGCACCCGTTCTTAGAGCCATGTCCAGGCAAGAAGCAGGAACTAACGCCTCTACTTGGGTCGTTGCTTCCCTGCGAAGCTCGATAGCGTCGCGCGCACCGGAGAAGAGACCAGGAGCGGAAGAGAATCGCTCAGATCCTGGGGCGCGTAGGGGCGGCAGAGGTGGCGACCAGACGGACTACTCTGATTTCCTGGGGTCTAGAGCCGCTGGTCTCCAGGAACGGCCCATCTGTTTTGAGTTAAAGAACCACTTACTCGGCGTGGTGATAGGTGAGAGCAAAAGAATGGGTGTGGAGGAGAAAGGATCGTGAGTGGGGCTAGGGGCAGAGCCAGGGCAAGGGCACTTCCTCCTCACTCGCCTTCTGTCAGCCAATTCAGGTCTCCCTGAGCTGTGTCTAAGACCTTCTGGTGCTAGAATAGTGTCATTTAATTCATCTTTTATTTTAAAGAGAAAATGTATAGGGAAGAGCAATTCCTAGAAAATGTATGAACTCTTAGGGATGAACAGGCATGTTTAGTAAGATAGGGCTTTTAACAGCTTACCCCTAAATGAACAAGAAATTCTTGAATTCAGTCTGCTTCTATGAGCACCATTTAAAGCCATTAATCAAAGGAATGGTGTAGGAAATTGTAGGTTTGCACAGAGCATCAGCTTCATCTTGCTTTTAGTTCCTTTAACTTTATGTATGATTTATCTGCTAAAAACAGGGTTTTTTTTTTTTTTTTCCTTTTTTGTACATTCAGAGTCTAAGACATTGATTTCTGAATACTTGTTAGAGACAGAGTCACTGTAACTGAGGCTAGAGTTCAGTGGTGGAATCATAACTCACGGTAACCGTGAACCCTTAGACTCCCAGGTACCTCCTGCCTCAGCCTTCTCCAATTGGAGGACTACAGGCATGGGGGAACACACCTGGTTAACTTTATTTTGTAGAGATGGCATCTCACTATGTAACCCAGGCTGGTCTAAACTCCTGGCCACAAGCAATACTTCCACTTCACATAGTGCAGGGTATTTTCTTTTGTCCCCTCTTCCTCCACAGTCTCTGTTGACATGGGTAGAATGCCTTGGTGTCAGATAGCTCACACTAATCTCAAACTCTTGGGGTCGACTGATCTGCTTGCCTCAGCCTCCCAAATAGCTGGGACTACAGGTGGCTGCCACAATGCTCAGCTAGTAGTAGTAGATGGAGTCTCACTCTTGTTCAGGCTGGTCTCAAACTCCTGTGCTCAATCCACCAGCCTCCACCTCCCAAAGTTCTAGCATTCAGGAGTGAGCCACCCTACCCCCCTTCAACGTGCTTTGATTACAGGAATAAATCACTCTGCCTAGCTAATTCCCAATTTTTTTTTTTTTTTTGAAAAATGTTTAAAAATGATTGGGATGATTTACCAATTACCATTAAGACTCAATATAAATTATATTTTGTCTGTTAGGTATTGAAGTTAGAAGGATGGTGGGTGCTCTATTAGAGAAAGACTAGATTTATAATAAAATCACTTAAGCTGCCAGCAGTTACTGAGCAGCTAGCTGTAAAGTGCAGGTAGTTTGCTATGAAGCACTCACTTGATGTTGGATGTAAAACCAACTTTTCATTGTTTATTTTTTGAGACAGAGCCTCAAGCTGTCGCCCTGGGTAGAGTGCCGTGGTGGCACAGCTCACAGCAACCTCAAACTTCTGGGCTTAAGTGATTCTCTTGCCTCAGCCTCCCAAGTAGCTGGGACTACAGGCACCCGCCACAATGCCCAGCTATTTTTTGGTTGTAGTTTTCATTGTTTGGCAGGCCCAGCCTGGATTTGAACCCTCCAGCTCTGGTATATGTGGCTGGCACCTTAGCCGCTTGAGATACAGGCCACCCAAACCAGCTGTTTTTAATTGTTTTTAAAAATTACCCTCTTCACTCTAGAAGGCTGAGGTGGGTGGATTGATTGCTTGAGCTCAGGAGTTCGAGACCAGCCTGAGCAAGAGCAAGACCCTGTCTCTAAAGAAAAAAAGGCGGAGGTGGGCTCACGTCTGTAATCCTAGCACTGTGGGAGGCCAAGGCAAGTGGATGTAAAAAAAAAAATTGGCTGGGGCCCGGCTGGGTGGCTCACACTTATAATCCTAGCACTCTGTGAGGAGGAGGCATGTGGATCGCCTGAGCTCATGGGTTCGAGACCAACCTGAGCCAGAATGAGACCTCATCTCTAAAAAAAATAGCCAGGCATGGTGGCAGACACCTATAGTCCCAGCTACTTGGAAGGCTGAAGCAAGGGAATCCCTTAAGCGCAAAAGTTTGACGTTGCTGTGAGCTGTGACACCAGAGCACTCTACTGAGGGCACCAAAGTAAGACTCTGTCTCAGAAAAAAAAAAAAAAAAAAAAATTACTCTGTAGTTAAGTGTACAGTGCTTTGTTATTGGCAATAATCACAATGTTGTAGCCCATATCTTTAGAACTTGTATGACTAAGACTTTATATTCATTGAACAACTCATCATTTCTCCCGGTCCCTATTCCAGGGAACCACCGATTGTTAGTTTACCTCAGGTATGTAGAATCATGCAGTAATTTTCTCTGTATGTTTGGTTTATTTCATTTCGAGTCATGTCCTTGGCTAATCTGTTCAGAGGATGGGATAGGATCTTCCTTAAGGCTTAGTGATATTCCATTATTATGTATATACCTGACTTTATCCATTTATCAGTTGCTGGACACATGGATTGCTTCTACCTTTTGACTATTGAATAGTGCTGCTATGAACATGGGAATGTATATATCTTTTTCTATTTTTTTTGTGTATACCCTTAGTGGGAGTGCTGGTTCACATGGTAGCTTAATTTTTAAGTTTTTGAGGAAATTCCATACTGTTTTCCATCGTGGCAGCACCAATTTACAATCCCACCAATAGTCCACAAGGGTTCTAATTTCTCCATCCTCACCATTAGTTATTTTTCATTTTTAGTAATGGCTGTCTTAACAAGCAGTGAGGTGATAGCTCCTTGTGATTTTGATTTGCAGTTACCTGATTGATATTGAACATCTCATGCCTTTGCTAATTTGTATGTCATTGGAGAAATGTCTGTTCAAGTCCTTTGTAATGTGAAAGGCTTCCAGTTCCTCTACATCTTGTCCAACACTTTGGATCCAATTTTTGAGTGAGCTGATATAGAATCCTTCATCTACATCTGTGGGTAAAGAACCTCATAGTATCCACCAAAATTTGGAATAGAAATCTCTTCACACACAAAGTGATTGTTGAACCTCAGCAGCCTTTGATTAATTTGGGGGAGGAACTGGAGAAGGTTTTTTGAGGAAAATAGGTAAGTCTCTGTTAATTGGTTTTTTGACACAGAGTCTTACTCTGTTATCCCAGGCTAGAGTGGCATGGCCTCACCCATCAACAGGCCTGGCTAATTTTTTATTTCTTAGTAGAGACGGAGTTTCACTTTGGTCAGGCTGGTCTGAAACTTGTGAGGTCAAAGGATCCTCCTGCCTCAGCCTCCCTAAGTGCCAGGATTATAGGTGCGAGCCACTGACACGCCCTTCCCTCACCCCCTCCCATTTCAATTTTCATATATTCCTTTGTTTTTAAAAACAGGTCGTGGTGGGTCAAGAATAAAAGATATCCAAACTACAACAAGCACCAAAATACAGGTAAGTCATTGTATTAAGCCCTAAAAGAGCTTAGTTCATACCTAAGGGAACACCTTCTCTAATTTCTGCTCAATGGTTAAGTTAACCTCCTGAGATCAATTGAATTGCCAAGGCCCTTCAAACTGCTGTTCTCAGAAACCCACCTGGGCTGTAGGCAGTTCCAGGTGAAGGTTTTGTGACTGAAGGTAAAAAGTTTTAGAGATAATCTCTAAAAGAGATGATAAGAATGACATTTCTGGACTACTTAGCATCCTCCAAATGACTCCCTTTCAGATCCCCTTTTCTCAGACCTCCATGGGATCCTGTGTATAGGCGAAAAACCTATATGTAAGACTTTTATACAGATTAAAAGTGAGAGTAAGTTAAAAGTCTTTGGGAGACAGAATGGAACAACCTGTCTAGTACTCCATTGTTGTTAACAGGCCTGGTCACATAAGAGACAGGGCTTGCTGACTTGGCCTGAGCATGGAGGCAGGGCTTGAAAGCAGGCTCTGTATGTCTCAGGGATTTCCAAAATGCTCCCTTAAGATGGGTGACTGCCTCCAGATGGTCTGTTAAAGGTCAAGGCATTGTAGCCCTTTGGTCCCCTGGAGTTCTGTCTTCTGTCTATTTGTTCTTGTTCTCCTGGAGCTTTGGTTTTATGGTTTGTTACTTTTAGTTACTTAGCATAAGAAACCACTTTAGATAAGGTTAGAAGGGCTGTTATCCGCCTAGCCGTAGACATCCTGATGCCAGGAGGTTAGGGCCTGGGTCTTTTGAGTTAGAGCCTGTGGATTATTGACTTATGATGCCTACATGCAGTACTGCCTATAAAAGCTGTAGTAAAATAAAAATTTCTTGTCACACGCATAAGAGAGCGGTGATCTCCTTTTCTATTAGACAATTTCAATTGCAGGATCTACACTTGGCAACACTGCATGCATTCACCTCCCACTCCCACAACACCTATGTTCTCTCTCTCTCTCTCTTTTTTTTTTTTTTTTTTTTTTTTTTTGGAGACAGAGCCTCAAACTATCTATCTTGGTAGAGTGCTGTGGCAACACAGCTCAAAGCAACAACCAAAACCAGGGCTTAAGTGATTCTCTTCTCTCAGCTTCCTGAGTAGCTGGGACTACAGGCGTCCACCACAGTGCCAGACTGTTTTTTTGTAGTTGTCATTGTTTGGCTGGCCCAGGCCGGATTCGAACCCGCCAGCTGTGGTGTATTTGGCTGGCGTCTTAGCCACTTGAACTACAGGCCCCAAGCCTGGATCCTGTGTTCTCCGTGTTACTGAAGGGTAGCAGTGTTCACTGAGTTCTCAAGCCGGTAATCTCTGATCATCTGTGTACACCCCTCTCCTTATCCTCATCCACCACTAAATCTTGTCTATTTCCTGTACTTCTCAAGGGAAATGCTGTCATTGCATTCCATTCTTATTGCCTTGCCTTCTAACCTTTCTCCAATGTGGTCAGAACAATCTTTTTAAAATGAATTATGTATGTGTTCATGACAGTTGATTGCACAAAAACCTGTCATAGTATCTCAGGCCCTTTGGCCAGACCCTAGCATGGTTGTCTTGATCTGGCCTATTGACTCTCTGTTCTTCTCTTCCAGACTCTTGAGATTCTACCCATTTTCTGGCATCCTATCTTAGCCATCTCCTTATAAATCTGAAATTATGCATGTTTAAGGTGTTATTTATAGCTTAGATCCACAAAATGGCATGTCAGCCATGTAAACTGAACTCCGTAATGGTATGCAGGTGTACAAAATCCCATCAAGTTAAACCTTTACATAACTATTAGTTCAATAAGTTCTTACCTACATGGTATAGAGGTTTATCTAATTAAGCCATACAATTTAGTAAGATTAGCCAAATTAATACCACCATTGTATACGGAGAGAACTCAGACCCACAGTAATATTACGTGTCAGATCAATGCCTTAGCTTTTCTTTCTACTCTATGTGATGAATTTATTCCATAGCTGGTTTTATTTTATTTTTTTTTTGAGACGGAGCCTTAGCTGTCACCCTGGATAGAGTGCTGTGGCGTCCCAGCTCACAGTAACCTCCAAGTCTTGGGCTTCAGTGATCCTCTTGTCTCAGTCTCCCAGGTAGCTGGGATTACAGGCACTTGCCATAATGCCCGGCTATTTTTTGGTTGCAGTTGTCATTGTTGTTTGGCAGGCCCGGCCTGGATTCGAACCCACCAGCTCTGGTGTATGTGGCTGGTGCCCTAGCCGCTTGAGCTACAGGTGCCGAGCCGAGCCATAGCTGTTTCCTGTTTTTTTTTTAGAGACAGAGTCTCACTTTGTCACCCTCGATAGAGTGCTGTGGCATCACAGCTCACAGCAACCTCCAGCTCTTAGGCGATGCTCTTGCCTTAGCCTCCTGAGTAGCTGGGACCACAGGTGCCCGCCACAACACCTGGCTATATTTTTGTTGTAGTTTGGCCAGGGCCGGGTTCGAACACGCTACCCTCGGTATATGGGGTCAGTGCTCTACTCACTGAGCCACAGGCCCCGCACATATAGCTGTTGTCTTTATTTATTTTTTGAGACAGAGTCTCACTTTGTCAACTTTGGTAGAGTGATGTAGTGTCATGGCTCACAGCAACCTCAAAGTCTTGGGCTCAAGTGATCCTCTTGTCTCAGTTTTTCATTTTTAGTAGAGATGGGGCTCACTCTCTTGGCCAAGCTGCTCTCAAACTCACGAGCTCAAGCAGTCCACCCCCCTTGGCCTTTCAGAGTGCTAGAGCTGTTAGTTAAGTTTTTTTTTTTTTTAATGAATTTCCTTTGAATTTTTTTTTTTTTTTTTTTTTTTTTGGAAACGAGTCTCAAGCTGTTGCCCTGGGTAGGGTGCCATGATGTCACAGCTAACAGCAACCTCCAACTCTTGGGCTTAAGTGGTTCTCTTACCTCAGCCTCCCGAGTAACTGGTACTACAGGTGCCTGCCACATGCCCAGCTATTTTTTTTGGTTGTAGTTGTCATTGTTTGGCAGGCCCAGGCTGGATTTGAACCCACAATACTGTATCTCCAGTGTATGTGGCTGGTGCCCTAGCCGCTGAGCTATAGGCGCTGAGCCAGAGTTTTTTTTTTTTTGTTTGTTTGTTTTTTGAGACAGAGTCTCACTATGTCACCCTTGGTAGAGTGATTTACTGTCACAGCTCAGACTCTTGGGCTTACGTGATTCTCTTGCCTCAGCCTCCTGAGTAGCTGGGACTACAGGCACCTGCCACAATGCCTGGCTATTTTTTTGGTTGCAGTTGTCATTGTTGCTTTGGAGACCCAGGCCAGGTTCGAACCCACTAGCTTTGGTGTATTTGTTCGGCGCCCTACTCACTGAGCTACGGCACCAAGCCAAGCTGTTAGTTTTTAATTTAGATTGTCCTGCTCCTCCCCATCCAAATGGGAGATCAATTCCAGAGTGGATATAGGTAGTATCTGTCAGATTAGAAATTCAGATGTTATTTGATAGCAATACTGTATCTACTTTATGCTTTTTTGTTTGTTTGTTTGTTTGTTTGTTTTGAGACAGAGTCTCACTCAGTTGCTCTGAGATAGAGTGCCATGGTATCATAGCTGGAAGCAACCTCAAAGTCTTGGGCTCAAGCAATTCTCTTGCCTCACCTTCACAAGTAACTGGGACTACAGGCACCTGCCACAATGCCTGGCTATTTTTTTAGAGACAAGGTCTTGCTGTTGCTCAGGCTGGTCTTGAACTCCTGAGCTCAGGTAATCCACCTGCCTCAGTCTCCGAGAGTGCTAGGATTACAGGTCTGAGCCACTGCACTCCAGCTATGCTTTTATACTTTTTGAAATTGACTGTTTTTCTGGCGATCTGAGGGGAATTAAGTCTAATATTTTTCTCTTTGTATCTAGATAATAAAAGGACCTCAAGAATCATTAGTCAAAATATTTGGCAATAAGGCAATGCAAACTAAAGCAAAAGCGGTGATAGATAATTTTGTTAAGAAACAAGAAGAAAAATATTATTCACACAGAGTTGGTAAGTAGGTTTTGTCCATTGAAGCCCTTTAAAATGTTGTAAATTTTCTTCAGTGTTGTAAGCCATTATACCTAATTTCCTTTCCTGATAGAAAGCAGTAGGATCTAGTCATAAATCTATAAATCTACTCTTATCAATCTATAAATGTACTCTTTTTTTTTTTTTTTTTGGTAGAGACAGAGTCTCATTTTATCACCCTCGGTAGAGTGCCTTGTCATCACACAGCTCAACAGCAACCTCCAACTCCTGGGCTTAGGCGATTCTCTTGCCTCAGCCTCCCAAGTAGCTGGGACTACAGGTGCCTGCCACAAGGCTCCGCTATTGTTTTGTTGCATTTTGGCCGGGGCTGGGTTTGAACCCTCCACCTTTGGTATATGGGTCAGCACTCTACCCACTGAGCCTATAAAGCCCACAGACACTGCCCTATAAATCTATTCTTATCAACCTATAAATCTACTCTTATAAATCTATAAATCTACTCTTGTCAGTCTTTTCTATGAAAGCCCAGGATACTTTTTTCTTCAAATTAAAACTGCTTAATACCTGATTAAGCCTAGCAGTTTTACTTTTCACCACAGGCAAATGAAATAACATTTAAAAAATTTTTTTTGAAACAGAGTCTCATTATGTTGCCCTTGGTAGAGTACTGTGGCATCACAGCTGACAGCAACCTTCAACTCTTGGGCTTAAGCGATTCTCTTGCCTCAGCCTTGGCACCCACCACAACACCCAGCTATTTTTTGGTTGCAGTTGTCACTGTTGTTTAGCTGGCCTGAGCTGGGCTCAGACCCACCAGCCTTGGTGTATGTGTCTGGTGCTGTAACCACTGTAATATGGGTGCCAAGCTGAAATAACCTTTTAATGTACCTACTTTAGTATTAGTGGTAAAGATTGGTCCTGTGCTTCTGATTCATCCCCAGATTCATGACTGACTTTGAAAACTTATATTTTTAGTATTTGAAAAATCTCAGATCTGTATTAAAAAGGAAAAAAGCCATCATTGAACCATATTTAGAAGCAACACAGAAGTAGAACAGGGAGACGTGGGTTCAGATGGCAGCATCACCTGTTAGTGTTTCTTGGGAAAAAACTTACTCCCTAAAGCCCCATTTCTGCATCTGTTGGCCTGGGGCAATTCTGCATCATGGAACTATTGTGAAGACTAAGTAATGCATATTGACAGCGTTTCAGCACACACTAGACTCTCAGGCCAGTTTCCTTCCCTACTCCAATAAGTTAAATTTTTAGTAAGTTGTTAAATGATAACAACTTACTAATGAAAAGGTCATGAAACCTTTGGTCCTATTGGTCCAATTGGTCCTATTTGGGACCTATTGGTCCCTACTCCAATAAATTAAATTTTTAGTAAGTTGTTAAATGATAACAACTTACGATGAAAAGGTCATTGTACTATGCTATGGAAACCCCAGATTTTGTATTTTAAGCATTATCATCTGATTATTAGAAAATAATAGGAAAAAACTAATCTGGTAAAATACTTTCAACAGACATTGTTGCATTCCAACCTTCTGTTGGAAGAGGTCGAGGCACAGATAACAACGTTGCTGCAGAAGACCGGCCTTTGATAGATTGGGATCAAATTAGAGAGGAAGGTTTGAAATGGGAAAAAAAAAAGTGGGCAGGTTAGTGCTGCATCTTAATATTTTATATCTGCCATTTTTTATTGTTGGTAAAAGGTCTGTATCTTATTTTTAGTGACAAAATGTGTATGAAAAACAGTTTTAAATGATGCAGTTCTTTAGGTCATGAATATTTCTATGTTGTGTGCTATGATTTGTACTGTAAGTGGAAGATTAAATATACTTACTTATACTTTGTAGGCTAATAGAATGTTAATAAATAAAAAAGAAAATCAGGCCCAAGGGTAAAATGTAAAGTGAATAAACATGCAAATTGTGGGTTAAACTTCATTATTATTAATATTTATAGAGACAGAGTCTCACTTTATTGCCCTCAGTAGAGTGCTGTGATGTCACAGCTCACAGCAACCTTCAACTCCTGGGCTTAGGCGATTCTCTTGCCTCGGCCTCCCAAGTAGCTGGTACTACAGGCGCCCACCACAATACCTGGCTATTTTTTTGTTGCAGTTTGGCCAGGGCCAGGTTTGAACCCGCCACCCTCGGTATATAGGGCCCACACCCTACCCACTGAGCCGCAGGCGCCGCCATGTGGGTTAAACTTTAAATCACAGAAAGCATAAAAGTTTTTGAGATAAGATTATTTTTTTATTTGAATTTTATTTGTTTTTAAAGCTTTTACTGTCTTCTAAAATATTTTTTCTTATTTCTCTTTTTATTTTTTTTCTGAGATTTAGAGAACTTCAGAACATATATTTAAAACTGAAATGAAATTTCTCACTTAGAACATTATCCATGGGGGACAGATAATGTTTCACAGCAAACTCAGGCATTAACTAACCATAGCTATCACAATTGGGCAGGAATACAGAATCTTTTATTTAAAATTAAAAAGCCATTGTACTAAATGTGAGCTAAACATTAATAGTGATGAAGGCCACTGGATTGGTCAACATCTCTACATGTTGAGTTTCTGTAACTCCCTTGACTATATAGTATGTGTTGGAGTTTTGGGATGGGGGACCAAGGAAAGAATTTGGAACAACTATAAGAGACATTTAAGAAATGTAGCACCAAAGAGCTGGACTCAGTGGGTCACTCCTGAAATCCTCAAAGGTTGGCAGGACAAGGCAGGAAGATGGCTTTGACCTAGGTAGTCAGGGATACAGTTGGCAATAATCCTTAGACTGCACTCTAGCCTGAGCAACAGAGCTGTCTCTTTAAAAAATGTAGTTTCATCCTTCTCTACATCTGCAGGAAAAAAAAAAAAAAGAATTAAAAAAGTAGTTACAGCTGGGCGTGGTGGCTCATACTTTTTTTTTTTGAGACAGAGCCTCAAGCTGTCGCCTGGGTAGAATGCCGTGGCATCACAGCTCACAGCAACCTCAAACTCCTGGGCTCAAGTGATTCTCCTGCCTCCGCCTCCCAAGTACCTGGGACTACGGGCACCCGCCACAACGCCAGGCTATTTTTTGGTTGAAGCCGTCATTGTTGTTTGGCGGTCCTGGGCTGGATTTGAACCTGCCAGCTAAAGTGTATGTGGCTGGCACCTTAGCTGCTTGAGCCACAGGCCTCAAGCCAAGGCAGGTGGATCACTTTAGCTCAGGAGTTCAAGACTAGCCTGAGCAAGAGACCCCATGTCCCCTAAAAATGGGAAAAATTAATTGGGTGTAGTGTGGGATGCGTGTAGTCCCACCTACTCAGGGGCCTGAGGCAGGATAATCACTTGAGCCCAAGAGTTTGAGGTTGCTGTGAGCTCTGGTGCCAAGGCACTCTACCCAGGGCAACAAAGTGAGACTGTCTCAAAAAAAAGAAAAAAAAAAATGTAGTTTCAGAGAGTACACCAAGGATATAAATTTAATTCCTAAGAAGTAATGGGATAGACATTCAAAGAAAAGATGAAATCAAACTATGAATTATGATCCCTCTCTTGGGTAAAAAAGGTAATTGAAACAAACCGATAAAGGAGATGTCTCAGGTAGGTATAAATAAGTCTAGCTGGCAAAAATAGAATTGTCTAAAACTGTATTCATGGTAAATATATTTTAGTTTGACTTCCACAGCTTTCACTAAGTGTTAATGAAATATAGATTCTCTTATTAAAGTGTGGATTTCATCTTTTTCCCAGACTTACCTCCTATTGAGAAAAACTTTTACAAAGAGTCAACAACAACAAGTTCAATGACACAAGTGGAGGTAGACAGTTGGAGGTGGGTGGTTTTATCACCTTACTGAGTGAGTTTTTAAATAGCTAGTAGTATTTGCTTTTTAGGCAAAGATGTGAAGTACTTACATTTTGGGGATTGCACCTTCCATATTAATTCAATATGAAAACTTTGTTGCATCCTGTATGATATATATTATAGTGTGGCTATCTAATTAAATTTCCTGCAGTGATGAAAAATTTAATTAGATATATGTATATCTAATTAAATTTCCTGCAGTGATGAAAAATGGTCCATACATACATATATGTATGTCTAATGGAGTAGCCATTATGTAACTACTGAACACTTAAAATGTGGCTGACATAGCTGAACAACTGAATACATAGTTGAGAATTGAAAAAAATCTTCCTGGGGGAAGGAAAAGCAGAGAGAGGGAAGGAGGGAGTGGGGTGGGGCCTTGGTGTGTGCCACACCTTCTGGGGGCAAGACATGATTGCAAGAGGGACTTTACCTAACAAATGCAATCAGTGT
>CAUYPK010099764.1:0-28446 GCA_963574355.1 Loris lydekkerianus | reverse complement strand
GCCCAAGTGCCCATCGACCCACGAATGGACTAGCAAATTGTGGTACATGTATACCATGGAATACTATGCAGCCTTAAAGAAAGATGGAGACTTTACCTCTTTCATGTTTACATGGATGGAGCTGGAACATATTCTCCTTAGGAAAGTATCCCAGGAATGAAAGAAAAAATATCCAATGTACTCAGCCCTACTATGAAGCTAAACTATAGCTTTCACATTAAGGCTATACCCCAACTATACCATAAGACTATGGGGAAAGGACCAAGGAAGGGGAAGGGAGGGGGGAGGTTTGAATGGAAGAAGGGTAATGGGTTAGGCCACATCTATGGTGCATATTTTTATCTATAATAAAAATAAAATAAAATAAAATAAATAAATAAATATATATATATATATATATATATATATATATATATGCTCTGAAATAGTAGAATCCCTCAGTAATAGATTTGATCCGGCAGAAGAAAGGATCTCTGAAACTGAAGACAAAGCTTTTGAACATTCCCAAACACTCAAAGAGGCAGACAAATGGAGAGCAAAAACTGATCATTCCCTGAGAGAGTTGTGGTATCACTCCAAAAGGTCAAACATTCATCTTATTAGAATTCCTGAAGGAGAAGAGGATGGTCATAAAGGTACATATGCTCTACTCCAAGAGATTATGGAGGAGATTTTCCCAAGCATTGCAAAGTATACAGAAATTCAAATAGTAGACATTTCAGAACCCCAACAAAACTCAATCCAAATAAAGTATATCCTAGACAAATTGTGATTAACTTTGCCAAAGTTAAGACGAAGAAGAAAATTTTGTAAGCAGCTAGATGTAAGAAAAGCATCATCTTCAAAGAGAGAAATATCAGAATGACTGCAGATCACTCAGCCGAAACTTTTCAAGCCATAAAGGATAGTCATCAACCTTCAATGTCCTACAACAAAACAATTTTTAGCCCAGGATCTTATATCCAGCTAAACTGAGTTTCATTTGTGATGAAGAAATCAAATACTTTAATGACACAGACATGTTGAAGAAATTTTCCATAACTAAACCAGCTCTCCAGGATATTCTCAGACCCATTCTCCATAATGATCAGCACAATGCTCTACCACAAAAATAAACTCACTCAGAAATTTTTGAACAAAACCCAACTTCCACAGTGGCAAAAGGATTAAAAATGTCCCCTGGACATCCAAAAAAAAATGACATCCAAAACACTACCAGGCTTAGGCTTATCAATTCTCTCAATTAATCTGAATGGTTTAAATTGTCCTCTAAAGAGGTAGAAGCTGGATGACTGGATACATAAACTCAGACCAGATGTCTGCTGCATACAAGAATCTCATCTTACCTTAAAGGACAAAAATAGATTCAGGGTGAAGGGATGGACTTCTACAATACAGGCAAATGGAAATCAGAAAAAACAGTGGCTGTGATTTTATTTGCAGATACAATTGACTTTAAAACAACAAAGCTAAAGAAAAATGAGGATGATCACTACATATTTGTCAAGGGAAATACCCAACATGAAGAAATTTCAATAATTAACATTTATGCACCCTACCAGAATGCTCCTCAATTTATAAAGCAGACCCTAATGGATACAAACAACTTGATATCTTCCTGCACTATAATAGTTGGAGATTTTAACACTCCTTGATAGTTTTGGATAGATCCTCCAATAAGAAACTAAACAAAGAAATATTAGACTTAAACCTGACCTTAGAACAAATGGACTTAACAGACCTCTACAGAACATTTCATCCTAATAAAACTGAATACACATTCTTCTCATCAGCCCATGGATCATCCTCCAAAATTGATTATATCTTAGGACACAAGTCTAAACTCAATAAATTTAAAAGAATGTAATTATTCCTTGTATCTTCTCAGACCACCATGGAAGTAAAGTTGAACTCAACAGCAACAGAAATCTTCATACTCAAACAAAGTCATGGAACCTAAATAATCTTAAGGTGAATGATACCTGGGTTAAAGATGAGATTAAGAAGGAAATCACCAAATTTTTGGAACAAAATTATAATGAAGACACAAATTATCAAAACCTGTGGGATACTGCAAAGGCAGTCCTAAGAGGGAAATTTATATTATCGGAAGACTTCATCAAGAAAACAGAAAGAGAAGAATCTAACAACTTAATAGATCTTCTCAAGCAACTGGTAAAGGAAGAACATTCCAACCTCAAACACAGCAGAAGAAAATGAATAACCAAAATTAGGGCAGGGCAGCACCTCTGGTTCAGTGAGTAGGGGACTTGGCCCCATATACCAAGGGTGGCAGGTTCAAACCTGGCCCCAGTCAAACTGCAACAGAAAAATAGCCAGGCATTGTGGTGAGCGCCTGTAGTCCCAGTTACTTGGGAGGCTGAGGCAAGAGAATCACCTAAGCCCAAGAGCTGGAGGTTGCTGTGAGCTGTGATGCCATGGCACTCTACTGAGGGTGACAAAGTAAGACTCTGTCTCTAAAAAAAAAAAAAAATTAGTGCAGAATTAAATGAAATTGAAAACAAAAGAATCATTGAGAAGATCAATGGAACAAAAAGTTGTTTTTTTTAAGATTAATAAAATTGATAAACTTTTGGGCAACCTAACCAGAAACAGAAAAGTAAAATCTCTAATATTGTCTATCAGAAGTGATAAAGGAGAAATAATGGCAGACAGAAATTGCAAAACTCCTCAATTGATTACTTCAAAAACTCTATTCCCATAAATATGAAAATCTGAAGGAAATAGACCAATACTTGGAAGCACATCACTTTCCTAGACTCAAGCAGAAAGAATTAGAAACCTTGAATAGCCATATATCACTGAAATAGCATCAACAATACAAAATCTCCCAAAAAAAAAAAGTCCAGGACCTGCTGGCTTCATACCCAAATTCTATCAAACCTTCCAAGAGAAACTAGTACCTATATTATACAAACTTTTCCAAAGCATAGAAAAAGAAGGAATACTTCCCAACACATTCTATGAAGCAAATATCACCTTGATCCCAAAACCAGGAAAGGATTTGACAAAGAAAGACAATTATAGGCCAATATCATTAATGAATATTGATGCAAAAATATTCAATAAGATCTTTGCAAACAGAATTCAACAACACATCAAAAAAATTATACAACATGATCAAGTTGGTTTTATTTCAGGGTTACAGGGATGGTTCAACATATGTAAATCTGTAAACATAATACACCACATAAATAAAACAAAAAACAAAGACCATATTCTCTCAATTGGCACAGAAAAAGCTTTTGATAATATCCAGCATCATTTCATGATAAAAACGCTGAAGAAAATTGGCATAGAAGGGACAGACATTTCTTAAACTGACAGAGGCCATCTACAGCAAAGCCACACCAATATCATATTGTTTGCAGTAAAACTGAAAACATTTCCACTCAGATCAGGAACTAGGCAAGGATGCCCACTGTCTTCACTGCTATTCAACATAGTAATGGGAGTCCCAGCCATTGCAATCAAGCAAGAGAAAGCGATTGAGGGTATCCAATAGGGTCAGAGGAGATCAAACTCTCACTCTTTGGTGATGATATGATCCTATACCTGGAAAATCCCAGGGACTCAACTACAAAACTTGTAGAAGTGACTGAGAAATACAGCAGTGTCTCAGGATACAAAAGTAATACTTACAAGTCAGTAGCTTTTATATATACCAACAATAATCAAGCTGAAAATGTAAAGGTAAATTCCCAGATATTTCATCTTCTTTGGCACTACTGTAAAAGGAATAGTAGTGCCAAAGAAGATGAAATATCTGGGAACTTACCTAACAAAGGATGTGAAAGATCTCTATAAAGAGAACTATGAAACTCTGAGAAAAGAAATAGCTGAAGATGTGAACAAATGGAAAAACATACCATGCTCGTGCCTGGGAATAATCAACATTGTTAAAATGTCCATACTCAAAGCAATTTACAGATTTAATGCAATTTCTATCAAAGCACCATCATACTTTAAAGAGCTTGAAAAAATAGTGCTTTGTTTTATATGGTATCTCATATTAAAAACTTCAAATAGCCAATACAGTACTCAGAAATAAAAACAAAGCAGGAGGTATCACGTTACCAGACTTCAGGCTACACTATAAATCTATAGTGATTAAAACAGCATAGTCCTGGCACAAAAACAGAGAGGTTGATTTATAGAACAGAATAGATTTGAAAGAGATGAACCCACCTACTTATCATCATTTGATCTTTGATAAGTCTATCAAAAATATTCAATGAGGGAAAGACTCCTTATTTAACAAATGGTGCTGGGTGAACTGGCTGGTGACCTGTAGAAGACTGAAACTGGATCCCCACCTTTCACCATTAACAAAAATTGATTCTCACTGGATTAAAGATTTAAACTTAAGACATGAAACTATAAAAATACTAGAAAGAGAGTGTAGGCAAAACACTTGAAGAAATTGACCTGGGACAATATTTTATGAGGAGGACCCTCTGGGCAATTGAAGCAACACCAAAAACATATTCCTGGGATCTGATCAAACTAAAAAGCTTTTGCACAGCCTAGGGCATAGTAAGTAAAGCAAACAGACAACCTTCAGAATGGGAGATTTTTGCAGGTTACGCTTCTGACAAAGGTCTGATGACTAGAATCCACAGAGAACTCAAACTAATCAATAAGAAAAGAACAAATAATCCCATTACTATGTAGGCAAGAGACTTGAACAGAAAATTCTCTGATGAAGACAGGCGCCTGGCCTACAAACACATCAAAAAAAACTCCTCATCCTCAATCATCAGAGAAATGCGAATCAAAACCACTCTGAGATATCATCTAACTCCAGTAAGATTAGCGCACTTCACAAAAATCCAAACCTATAGATGTTGGCGTGGATGCAGAGAGAAGGGAACACTTCTACATTGCTGGTGGGAATGCAAGCTAATACAACCTTTTTGGAAAGAAGTTTAGAGAATACTCAAGGAACTAAAAGTAGACCTACCCTTCAACCCTGTAATTCCTCTACTAGGAAGACAACAAGGACTTTTGCAACAGAATGTTTATTCCAGCCCAATTCATAATATCCAAGACATGGAAACAGCCCAAGTGCCCATCGACCCATGAATGGATTAACAAATTGTGGTATGTGTATACCATGGAATACTATGCAGCCATAAAAAATGGAGATTTCCATCTTTTTTGTGTTTACCTGGATGGAGTGGGAACATATTCTTCTTAGTAAAGTATCTCAAGAATGGGGGGGGAAAGTATCCAATGTACTCAATACTACTATGAAATCAATATATAATCACCTACACATTTATAGGAATGGTAAAACATAACTATAGTCCAGAAAGTAGAAGGGAAGAAGAGAGAAAGGGGAGAAGAGGGGGAGGGGAGAGGAGGGAGGGTATTTGAGGGACCTCACATAATAGGCACGATGCAATGGTACATTTCAAAACTATTAAGAAAAGTATATAATTGTGATGGATGTGTTACTTAGTTCAATGTAAGCATTTCATATTGTACATCAAATCAGTACACTGAATCCCATAAATGCATCAATGTACACAGTTATGATTTAATAAAAACAAAAAAATAAAATAAAAAATAAAAGAACACAGATACCTGCAGAATGACCAGGCTGCTTTCCCAGGACAGACTGTGAGCAAGCAGAGTAACAGCACAACACACCCTGCAGGGTTCACCCTCAGTGATTCCAGGGTATTCCAAGACACTTAAAAACAAGGCATACAGAATGAAGATAAATTTCTTCTGTTTGTTTTTCAACCAAGTTTAATTCAAAGGTATTTCCATCTAGTAGTTTGAAAACTTTTATTGAACTCTGATAATTCCTTAGAAGTCTTTTTAAGGTTTTTTATTTAATAACGAAAGACGAAAATGCTACATATTTCTAGATTAATGTTTATTTTTGCTACTGCAATAGAAAGATCATTAATAAATGGCAGTAATTATTGCAAGGGTACATGTCAAATCTATTAAGTGTAGAGCATAAATGTCTTAACACAATAATTAGTAAGTGAGGTGAAGCCTATGTTAACCTGTTTGATGTAAGCTTTCCAAATTGTATATAAAATCAGCACATTGTACTCTATAAATGCATTAATGTACACAGCTATGATTTAATTAGAAAAGTGGTAAATAAAAAAATAAATTACTGAAAATACAAGTAAGATATATTAACAAAACTAAGCGCCTCATTGCAGGTGCTTAAAGGCTCCATTGGCTAGCAGCTCCCATAACAAATAGCATATGTACATACAACATCATCATCATAGTTTACACATATTAATAGTTTTTGTAGTTTTGCAATCATTTTGAAGTTCATATTTTTATTTTTTCAAAACTAGGATGGTTTGCTTTTGATATATCATGGCGGTTTTTGTTAGTTTGTTTTGTTTTGTTTTGTTTTTTGTTTGCAGTTTTGGCCAGGGCTGGGTTTGAACCCACTACCTCCGGCCTATGGGGCCAGTACCCTATTCCTTTGAGCCAAAGGTGCCACCCAATATATCATGTTGTTAATAACAACATCTATAGTTTATTCTCCTTTACATACTATAAATCATAAAGTCCTTTGTGCCAACATGACCACGGCCTTTCTAAATGACTGTGATTATACCTTGTATTGATGATGATTGTATAATCCTGTTGAAGACTTACTCTTGGGAATAAAATAACTTTAAAAATTAAAAACATAAAAATAAAAAATAAAAAGTAAAGTGTGTTTGGGGCATTATATACATTATGCATGTAATAGTAATAACATGTTGTCAGATAAATGTACAACTAAAGTATTCTCCCACATCATGATTTGTCTTTTCATGATTTTAATAGTACATTTTAATAAGTAAAAATCATGAATCAAAAAACAATAAATGGCAGTAATAAAACAATTAAAAACCTTACCTTTGTCAGCAAGTATATGTAAAAGACTGAAAATATGAAGTAACAAGAATTAGAACAAATAGATTGTAAGAGTTGATGACAGGGCCAATGCTTGAGTTTTTATTTGATTATGGGATAGCTGGATTTTAGAAATATTACAATGCATTACAAAGTATTTTTGTGAGTCATAAAGAAAGATTACTAGAAAAAAGATATATTCCTAGAAGTAGTTTTTTTTTTAATAAAAGCAATATTTCATGGAAAAACTGGATAAAAACCATTATTAATGGATGATTTTACAAGAAACAAGTAAATATAATAGAATAAGTTTACCAAAACAACATCACTCATGAATTTCATTGATTACATGTCCTGGAAGGAAAGTATCACAGCCAAATATACTGAGTCCAGAAGTGCACAAAGTGTGACATGATGTCAGCAAGGTATCAATGTACACAGCTATGATTTAATAAAAAAATAAAAAATAAAAAAAAAATAAAAATAAAAAGGTCCTTTAAGATACAGAAGAATCTTTAAAATAATTCTAATGACATGGAGAGAGACAATAGGAATATTTATGTGGCACATGTAGGAGCTGTCCCACATGTATCTCATGTCAAAGTACTTTTAAAACTTCTAAAATTTGAGTGGTGTCTGTGGCTCAAAGGAGTAGAGCACCGGCCCCATATGTCAGAGGTGGCAGGTTCAAACCCAACTGCAAAAAAAAAAATTCTAAAATTCAATATTAGCTGTCCACTTGCTGACATTTAAAAATTTAAATAGCTTTTGGGGGTAAAATTAAAAAAAAAAAAAGTGGTTGTATCATGCTTTCAACCTGATAATTTAAAAAATACGTACCCATAACCAGCTCATTCAAAATGAAAGTGATATTGTCAATTGTTACAATGCCATAACTTTATAACATCATGTTTTAATTGTAATTCATTATTATAATTTTTCTGAAAACACACACTGTTAAAATAAATCATTGCCAAAAAAGTTTGCAAACTTGTAACCTTTTTTTTTTTTTTTTTGCAGTTTTTGGCTGGGACTTGGTTTGAACCCACCACCTCTGGCATATGGGGCCGGTGCCCTACTCCTTTGAGCCACAGGTGCCAACCAAAGTTGTAACCTTTTTAAAACCTGAAAGTATCAAAATCAAGAGATGTGGGTCGCCACCTGGAAGGAGGAAGCACAGACTCTGGAACAAACTTGGCAGAGCCCAGGAAGAAGGGGAAGGTGTGTGAAGAGCCAGGGGTGTATTTGGCATTGGGGAGAAGGACCTCGAAATGCGTTCCTCAAAAACTTCTCGTTGATTATATATATATTTTCTTTTCCAGTAACAGATTCTGGAAACACCCAGCGTGTCGGTTTTCAAGTTTCTGTTGTCTCTTGTCAATAGCGTGAAGTGAGTGAGAGCTTTTTAGTTCAATCACTGAATTAAAATAGATGCATGGTGGTGGAGGCTCTGTGGGGAATCTAGCAAAAGGGGAAAAAGGACAAGTGAAGATGATTTATTGCTCAAAAAACCATTTCAGAGGGCAGCACTTGTAGCTTAGTGGGTAGGACACAGGCCACGTACAGCAAGGCTGGCGTGTTCAAATCCAGCCTGGGCCTGCTAAACAACAATGACAACTGCAACAAAAAGTCGGGTGTTGTGATGGGCACCTGTAGTCCCAGGTACTCAGGAGGGTGAGGCAGAAGAATTGCTTAAGCCCAACAGTTTGAAGTTGCTGTGAGCTGTGATGTCACAGCACTCTACCAAAGACAACATAGTGAGACTCTGTCTCAAAAAAAAAAAAAAAAGAGGTAATTTCAGGAAAAGGTCAGTTTTTCTGTGAAAATAAATGTGATGAAAAAGAGGACTGAAAGAGTTCATGTTGGAAGTTAATTTTGGTTATATTGAGGATGGCGAAAAGAGAAATGTGCTTGTTAAATTAAGATTATGCCAGGAATGTTCTTTTAAATTAAGTTTTCAGAGGAAAAGAAATCAAGTCAAAAAAAAAAAAAAAGGACAAAAGCAAAAGGTATTGTGAAGTGTCATCACATAAAAAATCTAGATTATCTTCTGCAGAAGAGGCCGCCAAGGAAAAGGATAAAGAACATTCATCCTCAAAGAAATCAGAAAATTCTGACGAGGAAGAAAGTGCTTCTGAATCTGAACCCTGGAAGGGTTCACTGCCAGAGACAGATGAAGAAATCACAGGAAGAAGAATTTGAGGAGTATTTTCAGGATTCGTTCCTGTGAGATGGAAGAGACATCATCATTCCTTAAGGTGAAAGTATATTTTTTGAAACTTTATTAAAGTTTTACCTACGAGGTGCAAAAAAAAGAGCGAGGGAGAGAGATGGCTAGGACAAGTGAATGACCTATCGTAGCCTGCATGAGACTCTGGAGCAGAAAGCGCATTAGATGAAAACTTATTAACCTGACAATAGTGGGCTTTGTTTAATAACAATGTATCTATACCTGTTCATCGACTGCAACAAAGGTACACATAGTAATAATAGGAAAACCTGATGAGGAATATATGGGAACTCCACCACCTCCACAACTTTTCTGTAAATGTAAATTGTCTAAAGTTTGTTTGAAATTGCTTCTACATAGAAGTTTTAGTTATATATCCACGTATAGCATATGTCCATTGCACCTGAGTCCTCCCTCACCCCTTCCGGGCCCTCAGTCCTCAGCCCTGGAACAAATGATTTGATTTCTGTCCCTGTAGTTTTCCTTCCTTCAGAATGTCATATAAACCTCATGACACAGTATGAGCCGCAGAATATGCAGGCTTTATGTCGGTCTTCTTTCCATTGACATGATGTTTATGAAACGTTCCAGTAGTTCCTTCGTTTTTTGGTTTTTGTTTGTTTTGTTGTTGTTGTTGCATTTATGGCTGTGGCCGGGTTTGAACCCACCACCCTGGGTATATGGGACTGGCCCCCTACTCACTGAGCCACAGGCACCGCCCAGTTCCTTCATTTTTATTACGGAGCATGTTGTGGTTGTAACTCACATCAGGTGCACATCTCCACTTGACAGACGTTGGGGCTGCTCCCAGTTTGGAGTATCATGACTAAGCTAAAGCAAGCACGTGTGCATATGGATTTGTGCAGACATACGTTCTCATTTTTCGTGAGTAAATATCTAGAATAGAGATTGGTGGATCACGTGTTAACTACATGTGTAACTTTATAAGAAAATGCCCAATTGTTTTCCAAACTTACTATCTTCTTTTGACTCCCAATAAACAATATGGAAGAGTTCCAGTACCCCACATTCTTGTCAGCAAATAGTATTAAAAATATTTTTCATTTTGGCCAAACTTAACAGGTTTGTGGTAGATGTGACTTGACTTGTCTTTCCCATATGACAAGTGATGTGAGCCCCTTTCTGGGTGTTTACTTGCTTTCATGGCATGTCCCTTTGTGAAGAGTTCCAGTCTTTCACCCATTTTTAGGTTGGGATTGCTTGTCTTTTATTATTGGGTTATAAATATTCTTTATATATCATGGCTTTAATTCCTTTACCATATATGTGAATTAAAAAAAAAAAACTTCCAGCCTGTGGCTTGTATTATAATTTTATTAACAATTTAAAAAATCATAAGTTAAATTTTGTTGACCTCTGATTTATTGTTGTTTTTCTTTTTATGATGTGTGCTCATGCTCTAAGAAATATTTGCCTAAAATTCCGATATTTTCTCATATGTTTCATTCTTGAAGTTTTAAGATTTTAGCTTTTACATTTAGGTTTATGATTTATTTGGCAGTTAATCTATTTTTTTTGAGACAGAATCTCACTCTGTCACCCTGTGAAGAGTGCTGTAGTGTCACAGCTCACAGCAACCTATGACTCATTGAGATAATCCTCTTGCCTCAGCCTCAGGAGTAGCTGAGACTATAGGTGCCTGTAACAACACGCAGCTAATTTTTCTATTTTTAGTAGAGAGGGTCTTGCTCTTGCTCAGGCTGGTCTTGAACTTCTGAGCTCAAGAGATCCACCCACCTCAGCTTCCCAGAGTGCTAGGTGAGGGTTAAATTTTTTTTGTGGAACAAGGTAAGAATTACATTTTTTGCTTTCTCCTTTTTTCTTTTTCTTATTTTTGTAAATTGATGTCTAATTACTACAATGCCATTTTTTTTTTTTTTTGGCAGTTTTTGCAGTTTTTGGCTGGGGCCGGGTTTGAACTTGCCACCTCCAGTATAATGGGCCCGCGCCCTACTCCTTGAGCCACAGGCGCTAGCCTACTCCAGTGCCATTTTTAATGATATAGTTTTCCCATTGTTTTACACCTCATAGAAGGTTAAATATCATAGATATATGGGTAGAGTAGCTTGAAGAATAGGTAGGCACGTTTTAGGAGGGAATACTATTTATTGTTGTGTTTACTGTCCTACATACAATGTTATACATCCATTCAAAAATTATGAGGAACATGGCTCTGCACCTGTAGCTCAGGGGCTAGGGCACCAACCCCATACACCAGAGCTGGCAGATTTGAACCCAGCCCGAGACTGCCAAAAATGACAACTACAACCAAAAAAACATCCAGGTATTGTGGTGGGAGCCTGTAGTCCCAGCTACTTGGGAGGCTGAGACAAGAGGATCACTTAAGCCCAAGTGTTTGAGGTTGCTATGAGCTGTGATGCCACAGCACTCTCCTGAGGGTGACATAGTGATACTTTGCCTCAAAAAAAAAAAAAAAAAATCACAGATTTGATAGTTGTGTCTTTTTTAGAATTTGTATCATCTAAATTACCTAATTATTTTTGTTACCACAGGGCTTGTAGCAATGTCCCTTTTCTTGTTCCTAATTTTTGTAAATTGAATCTTCACTCTTTTTTTTTTTTTTGTGGCCATTATAAACTAAAGGTTTGTCAATGTTTTTGATCTTATCAATAATCTTATTTTGGTTTTATTGATTTCCTCAGTTGTTTATCTAGTCTCTAATTAATGTCAGCCTTAATCTTTGCTCTTTTCTTTCCTTCTGCTTGCCTTGGCTTTAAATTGCTCTTTCTTTTCCAGTATCTAAGGTAGAAATTAAGTCACTGAATTAAGATACTTCTTTTTAATATATGCGTTTACAGCCATGAACTTTGCTTTACATACTACCATAGCTACCTCCCATAATTTTGGTATGTTAATGTCTGACTTTCAATCACTTCAAAATATTTTTAAATTAACTTTGTACATTTTTGTCTAATTGATTATTTAGGGCTATGTTGTTTGATGTGCACATATTTGTAAAACTTTCCAAATTTCTTTCTGTTTGTGGTTTCTAATTTCGTTTCATTGTTGTCAGAAAATATACTTTGATTTACTTCATTTCTTTTTTAACTTTACTAAAGCTTGTTTTAAGGCCTAACACGTACTCTATTCTGAGGAACACTCCATGTACACTTGAAAAAAGAGTGTATTCTGCTATGAATCTGCTCAGCTTAGTTCACTAGAGTCTTCTATGTCCTTGTTAATCTTTTGTTTACTCCTTTTGTTAACTATTAAAAGTGGGTGTAAAGATCTCCAAGTACTGTTCTTTGATTTATTCCTCCTATGAATTTTCTCATTTTGTTATATATATTTGGGGACTCTACTGTTAGGTGCGTGTGTATTTATAATGCTGTGTCTAGCTCTTGACTCAGCTCTTTTCTCATTATGAAATGGCCCTTCTATCTCCAGTAAAGCTTTTTGTTTTAAGGCAATCTTTCTGATGTTGGTACAGCAGCTCCAATTTTCTCAAGGCTGCTTTTCGTGTCTTATGTCTTTTCTGATTCTTTTACTTTCAAACTAGTTGCATCTTTGAATCTAAAGTGTGATTCCTATGAGGAGCATAAAGTCAGATTTTGCTATGATCTGCATGTTGTGTGTCCCCAAAATTCATATGCTGAAATCCTACCGCAAGGTGATAGTATCAGAAGGTGGGGCCTTCAGGAAGTGATTATGTAGGTGGAGCTCTCATAAATGGGATTAGGGCCCTTTGAAGAGAACCCAACAGAGAGCCTTCATGTCTTCTGCCATATAAAGTCATGATGAGGAGACGCCTGTCCATGCAGAAGCTCTCACCAGAAACTGAATCTGATGGCGCCTTGATCCTGAACTTTCAAGCAACCAAAACTACAATAAATTTTTGTTGTTTATAATCCTCCAAGTCTACAGAATTGTGTTATAGCGTCCCAAATAGACTACTACAGATCTGCTTCCTTTATCAGACTGTCAGTCTCAGATTTTTTATTAGATTGATTAATCCATTAATATTTAATATTATTATTGATATAGCTGCATTATATCTGACTTTTTTCTTGCTTTCCATATGTCTTTTTGTTCTGTTTTCCTCAATTTATTGATTTTTGCATTAAGTAAATTTTTTCCAGTGTAACTTTTAATTTCTTTACTGAAACATTGCATCTTTTATTTTATTTATTTATTTATTTATTTATTTTTTTATTTTTTTTTTTTTTTTGAGACAGAGCCTCAAGCTGTCACCCTGGGTAGAGTGCTGTGGTGTCACAGTTCACAGCAACCTCCACCTCCTGGGCTTAAGTGATTCTCCTATCTCCACCTCCCAAGTAGATGGGACTACAGGCGCCCTGCACAACACCCAGCTATTTTTTGGTTGCAGCCATCATTGTTGCTTGGCGGGCCTGAGCTGGATTCAAATCTGCCAGCTCAAGTGTATGTGTCTAGCGCCTTAGCCACTTGAGCCACAGGCACCAAGTCATTGCATCTTTTATTAATAGTTTCTTTTTATTATACATTTAGTTATTTATGTATGCTGAGCTTACCACATATATACTAACTCATCACAATGCCTTTGGATCTAAACTACATTTATTCTAGTGAGATATAGAAATGCTATTTCTGTAAACCTCTTTCTCTCTTCTCTTTTTTTTTTGGCCATTATGTTACACATTTTACCTTTACATATGCTAGAAATTGTGCAATATATTATTATGGTCATTAATTTATATAATTGTTATCTTTTAGGAACATTTATAATAAAGGAGAAGGAAATATGTGTGTCCAGTGTTTGTTACATTCACCTTCTTTCTCACCATTTCTGGTTAGTCGTTTCTAGGATGGAGCTGCCCTCTGGCTTCATTCCTTCCTCCAGCGCAGCTTTGCTACCATCCTTCTCTTCTGTGCTGGTTTTGTCCAACACATTACACGTCTGTACATTACAGGTATAATAATACGTATGCATATTGTTTTATACAGTTGATCTTTATATCAGTTAAAAAAAGAAAGGGGAAGAAATAAGCATTTATACTGTTTTTCATTATAGTCTAGTTAGCATTAGGGTCCTTTGTTTCTTTGGCTGGGTGTTGAGTTTCTCTCTGGGTTCACTTGGTTTAGGTGTGAAGAACTTCTTTTAGTATGTCTTATAAGATCGGTTGTTTAACAATGATTCTCTCAGTTTGTGTATATCTTGGAATGTTTTTACTTCATTCCACCTTCATTTTTGAAATATGGTTTTGTTGAATATAATATTCTTAGCTGAAATTTTTGTTAGGACTTTGAATGTGTCATGACACTGCCTTCTGGCCTCCATTGTTTTTGAGGAGTCATCAGTTGTTATTATAAGGATTGGGATAATATGAATCTTACTGCTATCAAATTTTCTCTTCGTCTTTACTTTTAAACCTCTTTACCATGATGTGTCTGAATGAGAATTTTAGAAGATTATCCATTTTAAATTGTTTGGTCTTATTGGAATTATAGACTAATTTTTTATCAAATTTTGAAAAACATTGGGCATCATTTCTTTAAACATTTTTTTAGTCCTTCCTGTGTTTCCTCTCTTTCTGTAACTCCCATTGCACAATTCTGGTCTGGATAATGACATCACACTTAATAATGTCTCACTTTCTCTAATGCTCTGTATATTTTGTTTACATGGATAGAGCTGGAACATATTCTTCTTAGTAAAGTATCTCAAGAATGGAAGAAAAAGTATCCAATGTACTCAGCCCTACTATGAAACCAATTTCATATGAAAGCTATAACCTAATTATAACCCAAGAATATGAGGAAATGGGAAAGGGAGGGGAGGGGTGGGGGTGGATGGATGGAGGGAGGGTGATTGGTGGGACCACACCTATGGTGCATCTTACAAGGGTACATGTGAAACTTACTAAATGTAGAATATAAATATTTTAACACAATAACTAAGAAAATGCCAGGAAGGCTGTGTTAACCTGTTTGATGAAAATATTTCAAATTGTATATAAAACCAGCACATTGTACCCTACAATTGCATTAATGCAAATTAATTAATTTCTTTTAACAAAAGAAAGAAAGAAAGAAAGAAAGCTCTGTACATGTTTTCATTCTTCCTTTCCCCTTTGTTAAGATTTGTAAGCTCTCTAGCTTTAAGTTGAAGTCCATCTATTTTTATTTCTTCCAGTTCAAATCTTTTCTTGAGCCTGCCTAGCAAATTTTTCATTTCAGTTATTGCATTTTTTTCTTGAGACAGAGTCTCACTATGTTGCCCTTGGTAGAGTACGGTGGAGTCACAGCTCACATCAACCTCAAACTCTTGAACTTAACCAATTCTCTTGCCTCAGCCTCCCAAGTAGCTGGGACTACAGGTATCCACCACAGTGCCCAGCTACTTTTGTTGTTGTTGTTGTTATTGTTGTCATTGTTGTTTAGCTGGCCCAGGCCAGGTTCAAACCCACCAGCCCTGCTGCATGTGGCCAGCACCCTAATCTCTGAGCTATGGGCACTGAGCCTAGTTATTGCATTTTTTAAGCCCAGAATTTCCATCTCTCAATTCAAATTATCTATTGGATGAGACACTGTCATCATATCTTCCTTTACGTTTTTAAACATTTACTTTAGTTCTTCAAATATATTTACAATGGCTTCTTTGAACCCTTTATCTGATAAATTTGAAAATAAGACTCTTTCAAAGCCAATTTATGTTCCCTGCTTTTTTTTTTTTTTTTTTTTTTCCTTTATGTGTGGGTCATGTTTTTCTTTTTCTTTGGGTTTTTTTGTTTGTTTTATTAAGTCTTTTGCACATAGTTCATAAATACATTTATGCCAATTTCAGTGTGTTGATTATTGGTACAAATTGGAGTGTTTACATCATACTAATCAATATAGATTTCACTTCATTTACCCAACTATAACATTAGAACATTTGTGCTCTACACATGATAGATCCAACTTGTACTTGCAATGTGCTCCATAGTTGTGGTCCCCCTGCTATTCCTTGAAGCAACATCAAAAATACATTACTGGGACCTGATCAAATCAAAAGCTTCTGCACTGCCAAGAACACACTAAGTAAAGCAAATAGTCCTCAGAATGGGAGAGGATTTTTGAAAGTTATACTACCCACAAAGGTCTAATAACCAGAATCCACAGAGAACTCAAACTTATTACTAAGCAAAAAACAAGTGATCCCATTTCATTATGGGCAAGAGACTTGAAGAGAAACTTCTCTGAAGAAGACAGGCACACGGCCTACAGACACATGAAAAAATGCTCATCATCTTTAATCATCAAAGAAATGCAAACCCAAACTACTCTGAGATACCATCTAACTCCACTAAGAGTAGCCCACATCCCAAATCCCACAACTACAGATGTTGGCGTGGATGTGGAGAAAAGGGAACACTTCTGCACTGCTGGTGGGAATGCAAGCTAGTACGTTCCTTTTCTTTTTCTTTGAAAACCATATTTTTTGTTATTGTTGTTGTTAAAAACTAGTCATTTTAGATATGCTATTATAGCAATTGTAGATATTCTTCCCCCACACACACACACACCCAGCATGTTTTTATTTTTGTTAGTTTTTTTTTGTTGTTGTTGTTGTTGTTTTTTAGGGACTTTGTTGAGCAATTTACTTTTGTAAAATTTACTTTGTTTAAAACTTACTTTTACTTAGCAAGTGCAGTCTTGGGTATGTGCACAGTCTCCCCAGGATGACAGTGAATGTAGTCAGGTTCTCTTCATCTTTCTCTGTCCCATTCTGTTAAGATACCTGCCTCTGTGTGTCACATGGAGCTATCAGCCTCCATTAATTGCTGGTTAATTATTCTATTGCTTTTGATAGTGTCCTTGAGCATAAATTGCTCCTTAGCCCAGTTCAAATCTTTGAGACCACTCGGAGGTAGCTCTGACCACAGGAGGTTTTTTCAGCTGTTCCTGCCCCTGGTCTTCACTGAAGGGCTTCCACCCTGCTTAGAGTGTGGCTGGCTCCTCCCTAATCACCTGTCTTTGCCTTGGAGTGTGGCTGGCTCCTCCCTAATCACCTATCTTTGCCTTGGAGTGTGGCTGGCTCCTCCCTAATCACCTGTCTTTGCCTTGGAGTGTGGCTGGCTCCTCCCTAATCACCTGTCTTTGCTCACTTTCATTGTTTTCCAGAGCACCCTTAGCATTGATTTTCTGCATGCTCTGTTCCAAGTAAAATGCAACCCCATGATTGCATTAATGTACACAGCTATGATTTAATTTAAAAAAAAAAATCGGTTCCCTTAAAGCTTTAAAGCTCTCTGTTCTTATGACCTATGTGTTCTGCTAGGCACAATAGCCGTGTGCCTGCTGTGGAGCTGGGATCAGGACAGGGGCCAACTCAGAGTGACACTTTGGCTTCAAAAGCAGGCCTGGGCCAGGGCAGCACCCTCTGGTCTTCTCAGCTTGCCTCCCTTAGTGCACAACTGTTGTCTTATAAGCTAAAGGTGAAGGGAGTTGGGGCTCCAGTGTTCCTGCCCTGCCATAGCTGGAGTATGAGAAAAAGTTGGGTGGAGAAAGAAAGCTACAAACTTGTCATCATTCTTGTCTCAGCAAGGAGAGCTGGAGGGCCTGGGCATGCATGTGGAAGTGGGTGGAACACAGCAGGGGTGGGGAGAGGTGGTATCAGGTGATGAAGCTGAAAATAGGTCAGTTTGGAATGACATGACTCATTCGAGTCTGCAGCACTGAGCTGGTGGCTTGTCCATCTCAGAGAGATGCCTCAGCCCTTGACTGACAGCTGACAAAAAGGGACCCCAATGTTCTTAGCAGCATTTATGCAACAGAACAATTTTGCTTTGCTGAGCTCAAATAGGGAGAAAAACAATAGGAAATAGTTCAAATGCCAGAGGCTCTCACTGTTCTTACCAAGATTTAGTAGATTTTCTTAAATAAATACTTCTTACTATGCTGTATTCCCTTAGAACAAGTTCCAAAATTTTAAATTTTGGGGCTCCTTTTCTCATTTTCACTAATTAGGCTATTTCCGTGAGGAGAGGGTCCATGTAGGTTGTTGGGTCACCATTCTGGAAATTGTCTTCTAGTATTGTACAATTTTAAATCAATAATTTTAAAATTAATGAAGCATATTCAATGCTATTAAGTGAAAAAACACATATATGCAATAAAAATTTTGAAGGGTCATATTAGTTGCCTACTGATGCATTAAAATCACAATAAACTTAGAGTTCTATAACAATGTTTATGCTCATATATCTGAATTTTGGCAGGACTCCAAAGGGATGGTATTTTTGCTCCACATCAGCTGAGATTACTCACAGGTTAGAACTGGAGTAACTTAGGGCTCATCCATTTGTATTTTCAATGACTAACACAGGGAAAATTCAGGCCTCTGGTGGCTACAGTGGCTGAGGCACATGGATCTCTTGGTCTTTATGTGGCCTCTCCACATGGTCTCCAGCATGTTTCACAGCAACAGACATTTTACACATTACCTACGAGTCTCCAAGGTAGGTATCCTCAGAGAGAGAGCAAGGCGGAGCTCTATGACCTTGGAGGTCACACAGGGTCATTTCTGCTCTAGTCCCAGACCCCACCAGATTCATCCATTTACCTATTGATTATTTAGGTGTCTATATTTTTAGAAACAAGCATGTTACAAAGAACAATAAAGGAATCTGCCTGCATTACAAATTATGTGACAGAGCTATGGTTGAATAATTCTGGTAATATTGAATAAATGCTATTAAGGTAGCTGACCTGAATTCTTACATAAAACCATATTTACACCTGTGAACAAGAAACAAAATTTCCTTCTAGGAGACAGACAAATCACGATGGAGACAACTTACAACTTTCAATAACACCACGTAACGTATGCAGTTCACTCAGAGGACATGCAAAGTTTCAGGGAGCCTAAGAGGAGACAGAGCCTTCTGCTCTTCCTGGGGGTGAAGTGTGAACTGACCCTAATGGATCTTCAGGGATGGTTTGCAGCTGAAGACAGAGATGAGAATGTCCAGGGCCCCAGGGCCAAGCCACAGAGGGCTGGATTTGGTGAGAGCAGCAAGGAGAGCTGGAGGGCCTGGGCATGCATGTGGAAGTGGGTGGAACACAGCAGGGGTGGGGAGAGGTGGTATCAGGTGATGAAGCTGAAAATAGGTCAGTTTGGAATGACATCATTAGTCACTGCAGTTTTGTAAGTAGAGAAGAAATATAACAAGTTCTACATTCAGAAGGACCAGTGTAGAGAAAAAGTGAAGGGATTTAACACTGAGGAGTAAGACACCTGCTAGGGTAGCCATATAACTGACAGTGCTCTGGTGTTGAGAGTGACGTATTGAGGGCATAGGTTCTGTGTTTTCATTCAAATTCTGTTGTACATTTCTCAGGCTTGAAGACTGATTTAGGAAGTCCAACACAGCAAAAAATACCTCAATATAAGTGGAGGCATCAGCTGTAATTAAATGAAACTTTAGTAAAATCTTAACAGTGACTTCTAGCATTAGGAAAAAAGAGTACACCAAATTTGAATAATTTACTTGGCTTTCATTCAAGGCTCTTTGCTTTTTTCCTTTTCTTCTTTACCTGTTTTTTGTTTGTTTGTTTGTTTGTTTTTTGTTTTTTACTTTGTGAAGTTTGCTCCTGAGGGTCAAACAAGTTTCTGATGCACCTTGTGCAGCCCCAAACTCTCCTATTTTACCACCATACATGAAGGCCAGTGCACTTGTAATGTGACATTATTTATATTCACAACTTTTTTTGCAAAATGGTTATCTCACCAGAACCAATGGCAATAACTATCAGCCAGTTCAAACAGCCTTTATACTAAGCTATCACATTCCAAACGAGAACCCCCAGGAGGAACTCATGCTGTATAGTACGTGTGTATGATGGAATTCTGGTAGAGTTTATTCTCTGCTTGAAATCTGCAAATGTACCTTACTTTTAATGTTGTCAATGTATGAGTTACAAGGAGAGACAGGAGATTGTGAACACAATGTTTCCTATAGAAAATCTTTTCCTTTTCCCTCTAAAAATTAAAACAGTCTGTTGGTGGGACTGCAAATTAGTACCACCTCTATGGAAAACAGTACGGACAGTTCTCAAAGAAATAAAAGTAGACCTACCAGTATTCAACCTCACAATCCCACCACTGGGTACCTACTCAAAGGAAAAGAAGTCATTAAAAAGACCCCTGTGTGTGAGTGTGCATTGCAACATAATTCACAGTCACAAAGACGTGACATCAACCTAAGCGCCCATCAGTTCACAAGTAGATTATGTGCACCCTGGAATATTACTCAGCCATAAGAAGGAATGAAATAACGTCTTTGACAACAACTTGGATGGAACTGCAGACCATTATCCTAAGTGAAGCATCTCAGGAACAGGAATAGAAAAACAAATGCTGCATGGTCTCTTACAATTGGGAGCTAGTTGATGGGCACACACAGGCACAAAGAGATGTAAAGGTCATTGGAAATCAAGGGGATGGGGGAATGGAGAGAAAATGGGGGGAACGGGGGGAGGGGGAAGCCTACCTATCAGGAACAAAACACATTATTTGCGTAATGGGCACACCAACATGCTGATGTCAGCATTATAAAAGGTTTTCATGCAACAAAAACACTTCTACACTTTACATAATTTGAAACTAACACAAGAATAGTTTCATAGTCACTGAGAAGTTACAATAAGAACCATAGAAACCATTCATTGGAACTTGAGATAAATAAAATACACATAGATTCTTTCAAGTGGAAAAGCATTCCCTGTGTGTGTCATGGTCGGTCATTAAGGACAAAGTTCCAAAGGCCAAGGACTACACTGGCTGCTCAGCTTCAAGAAGAGCTGACACACCATCTATTCTGCACAGGCCCAAATGTCAGTCACTGGGACACAGCAGCCCACAAGGAGGAGCATGTTTGGTGTGGTCCATTCCCAGCACCCAAAGCCCCAGATTCTCTGGAGGGACTCAAGCAGAGATGTTCACCAGACACTTGAATGGATGGTCGCAAATGTCAGAAGAGAAGTCTGAATTGGAAATGCAGATATGACTGGAAAATATGTCCAGAAATGAACGGGTTTCTTTCCTCCCCACACAAGTACATAAAATTCTTCAGTGCACCTAGGGCCTCGCAGCTCTGCCACTCAACTTCAGGCCCAAGAAGTGAGTGTGTTGTGTGAAAACAGAAACAGAAGTTGGAGTGGAACACACACAAAAAGTAAAGTTTCCTCCCAGTGTCAGACGTTAGAGGAAAATCTAGGGAGAAAGGTAAAAAGGAGGAGAAACAGTAAGTGCAGAGACTGGGATGATTATGGCGAGGGAGCAGCGGGGACGCCTCGTTCTTCACTGGTGGAGAGTGATCAAGAACATTTCTCAGCAGTGCCTGCGAGAGAACTCTGGGTGGGGCGTCTGTTCTTCCTGCCGTTTCTGGCAGGCTGTCCACACAGCACTAGCCATTAGTCAGCCACCAACTAATTGTCACTATGGACCAGGCATCAGGCAAAGAATATCTCCTCTGTAGTTTTATGGGAAATAACAAAAAATTATGTCACCCTTGACTACATGGGACTAGAAAAAGCCTTGTGTCTACTACATAGACTTGAACTTGTGGGCTTGGACGGGATTACCAGGAGCATAAGAAAAGGTGAGAGAAAGGAAGGCCAGGCTGGGAGACCAGCTGAATAATTGTAAGGCATGTTTAGCCAAACCGTGGGTGTGCATCTTAACTCTGCTCAATGTTACACTTGTAAGAAAGATTGCTTGGTAACAAGATCTGACTGAGCTTGAAGCTAGTTCTACCCCCGAATGCTTCCCTAGGACACATGGTGGAATCGGAGCACAGATCAAGAGGTAAGGCACGCCCTCGACCTCCTGGCATCAGCCCCCACACCGGTCTCCAAGGCCCCTGCCATCCTGGCCTGTGACACAGACCCGTCTGTTTCATTTGGACGCCATGGAATGGAATCATGTGGTTTTGCATTTCTCACATCTGATTTCTCTCTCTCAATATCATGTCTGCAAGATTCATAGTGCTGTACTGTGTGCAGCCATAACCAGTTCATTCTAATTGCTGAATAGTCTTCTACCATGGAAATACATCACAACTTCTTCCTTCATTATAATGTTGATGGATATTTGGTTTGTTGCTATTAAAGATAATGTTGTTATAAACATTCTTATGTCTTTTTTGACGTATGTATGCACTTCTGTTGGGTTAAAACCTAGAAGAAGAATTACAGGGACATAGGTTCTGCATAAATTCAGAAAACAGTTTTCCAGAATGACCAACAGTATATCCTCCCACGGCAGTGTCGGAGAGCTTTGCCTTCTTACACGACTGCAGTTGTCACCCTATTTAATTACCGCCATTCTGATTGTGCAACAGAGTCTCATGTGGCCCTCCTTTGCATTTCCCTGATGACTAACGATTGTGATGACCTTTTCATATGTGTACTGAGCATTTGTATGTCCTCTGGGTGAATTTCCCATTAGAATCTCTTGCTCATTTTTCAGTTGTGTTGCTTGTCATTCTCTTACTGGTCTTAGGCATTTGACTCTGGTTGATACCAGGTACCTTGTCAGTTCTAATGGGGGAGCCAAAAACATGTGTACACATTTTGAAAGCTCTTGTTGGAGGTAAAATTGATTGTTGCTGAGAAGTGTACAAACGGCTGGTAGACGGATGTGCATAGCACGTCCAGGGACACCTGACCAGTCATGGTACCTTCAATTCAATTTCGAAATGTGATCAATACTATCTCTCTAAATATGCACACATTTTTGGCACCCTCTGTATATGCTGCAGGTAACTCCTCTGATTCAGTGGTTTGCATTTGACTCTCATATTAAATGTCTTAGTTTTCACAAAGTCTTTCCACAATCATTTTATTCTCAGTGGCATTTGTGAAAACTTCCCTACTCCTGAGGACACCACATTTTCCTGTTATGTCCTTAGAGATTTTAGTGACTTGCTTACAACACTTAGATCTGTAATCCTCCTGGACTTTATTATCCTGTAGCATCTGGGTTATGAGTGAACCTGCTTCCCAGGGCCACGCAGTTAATCCAGCACCTTCCGTGAACTGTCCTTTAGAGACTCTCCAGTCCTGTGACTGCGCACATGTGGTTTATTTCTGCACTCTCTGTTCTGTTCCCTCACTCTGATTATCTGTCCTTGCACCAAGGACATAGTCTTTTAATTATTCCAGTTCAATAATAAATCTTGATATCCAGAATATAAGTCTTCCAATTTTAAATTCTTTTCCAGTGTGTCTTAAGACTAAGAGTCTCTACCGATTTTGAATTTCACCTGTAGATTTTGTATATTTTCTGCATAGTCATGTCTGCAAATAATAGTTTAAATTCTTCCCTTCCCATCTGTATATATTGCATTTCTTTATCTTGCCTATTTCACTAGTTAGGGACCTCCAATAGTAGTCATCAAATTTAAAAGGATAAACTTTTAATATTTCACTAATAATTATTTTCATTGCTATGGGCTGTAGCTTATTTCTAGTTTGCTAAGAAGGTTAAATTTTATTACATGATTTTCCCGCATTTGTTGAAATGATCATATGATTTTCTCCTTTATTTTGTCAAAGTTTATAGCTGCTCATTTTTGAACTTTGCATGTATGTAATCATTTAACATGCATTCTTCATGTCTAACTTTTTTGTTCAATATTAAGTTTGTGAAAGGAGTAGGGCGCCAGCCCCATATGCCGGAGGTGGTAGGTTCAAACCTAGCCCTGGCAAAAAATGGCAAAAAATATATATATATTAAGTTTGTGAGACTCATTCATGTTTGCATGTAGGTAGAGTTGTTCGTTTTCATTGCTGAGGAGAACTCTATCATATGATTATACTGCAAATTATTTATCAAATGTCAAGTGACTTACTTATCACTTTAGATCTGTCACCTGGTAGCACGTGCTGCCATCATTCCCAGCACACAGCACAGTCATCACTGAACTTCCCACAGACACTCCTTGCTGCCTCAGGGCTGTGAACATCCCCAGGACACTCCTGGGAAGTGCTCTGATTTACATGATAAATACATTTCATCATTTCTCCCTTCCTGAATCTTCTGATCCCTCCCTCAAGGCTGTGCTAACACAGTGCAGTCTTTCTCTCACCTGCCATAGCTGGACTTTGAGCAGCCCTCCCGGATGTCCATGGAAGACAGCTGTACACATGTCACAGGGGAGCTCTGCTGTGCAAGTGATGAATCTGACATTCCACCAAACGCTCTGAAGAGTGGAGGGTGGTGGGAGCCCGTCTGAAAAAAGACGTCATCTTGTGAGGGCCTCTGAGGTGAGGGCTTTGCAAAAGGGACCTCTAGAAAGGGGACGCTGCTTTTGCTGGTCTAGCAGAGTCAGGGGGATCTAATGGTCATGTTTCTGAGCTTATTTACATAAATATCCCCATCCCAGTTCTCGGATTTCATTATTTTCCTACGGGGTCTTCACTGTGTGAGAATTTCTAAGGCTGTGTATTTATTCTTCTTGGAAGCTCTGCAACCTTAGCAGTTAACCCCTTGGCCTATAGAAGATAAAGACTGCACAGACCCAGGCTTAGAGACCCTCTGAATTTCAGTGCCCTTAGAATTGATACATGGCTGACTTAAGCATGTCGCTTTATTGTTTTCACGGTTCTCAAGGCAGCTAACAATAGCCACATCTGAACTCCCCTGTTCTCCACGCCATCCAAGTGCCTGTGCAGAGCCAGTGGCCCCTTTCCACCTGTTCCTCATCACTTTCAGACACCATTCATACTAGTTGAGATGTTACTACATACCAAGGGGAATCAGCACCTGTTTGCAGCCAGAAACTGTTCTGTTTCCACCTGACTGGTAAGGGATTCAGTTGTAAAATCCCACATTGAGGGCTTGTTTTCTAAGGTTCTTTGGGGTATCAATCTAATCATGTGGGCTTTCTCTAAACCAGGCTCCCTGCTGATGCTTTGTTTGGAAGGTGATCCCAAGAAGCAGGAATGAGGAACTGGAGGACTGAGGCAGGAACAGAGGCAAACCAGACGGAAGGGAGCTGAGCCACCCTGGTGCCACAAGGCCACCAGCTATGGATTGGTGGCTGAGCCCCTCGGGTCTCCCAGGGAGCTTTGTGAAGCATCTCTGGGGAGGGAAGCGACAGCAGTACCCATGTCCCATCCCCCACCCTGTGCTGAATGGTGGCTCCATGGGTGTTAACTGCCCTGTGCTTTGGGATTGTGCTGAGTACAGTGAGTTGCTCTGGGCGTCCCACCAGAGATGTCCCTGCAGGAAGTGCAGGGGATCTGTTGGGCACAGCCCAAAGTGAGGCACCTGCACAGAGCTGACGGAAGCCCTGGGGAACCCATCACTCCAGAAGTGGCTAAAGCAAGAGGGGACGGGGACAATCTGAAAGGGACATAAGAGAAGTGTCCAGAACAAACACTGTATTTGGAAAATCGCTTGTAAAAGTAAGGTCAGATCTAGGAGGACCTTACTGGTCCCTCAGGGAGGATTTCTGTTTGTTCTTGCTGAATGCCTAGGGGCACGGTCACTTGACCATGACCTTAATCAGTGCAACTGCAGGCCGTGGTCAGGCTGCGGCTTTGGAACTCACCTACTGGGGCAGCATTTCAGGGCCTCAATCAACAGTGAGGACCAGATTCATCTTCCCTCTGGATGGGTCTTGGGCCTCTGTCCGCAGCGGCTGCCCACACTGCAGCTGGGCCTCTCCCTGCTCTCTCTGAAACCAGAAAATTATTCCTGAGGTCCTGGGTCACCAGGCCTCACTGCTTGGGCACCTGGCTCAGGGCACTACTGAGTTATTAGCTCTCTGATGTCACCTACCAAACAGTTGGCCATATTTTCCAGTTGCTTTCCGTGGAAGTGTTTGTCCAAATTCCTCACTCGTCTATTTCACATAAACAAAGTCATCTTTCAAACAAAAGTCAGAATCAATAAAGCACAATACAAAAGGATTTGTAAATGCTTAGTTCACATTTGAAAGGTATCAGTTTCCTAATTATTAAAGAAAATTCCAATTAAGATGTTTTCAAATATTAAAAGAATAAGGATATCAAAGCTTCCTGGGCACTCTCAGGTACTGCCAGCAAGACTCAAACGGAAACTTCTCTGAAAGGAATTTTGACAATATTAACAAGAATAGCATTACTTTTTCATACACATTGATACTGTAATTCCACTTCCAGTAAATCTATTCTAAGGGACTCATCTGAAATGCGGGGAAATATTTAAGTCAAGTATTTTCAAGGTAGGATTATTTCTAACAAGATAAATATTTAAAGGTTCACATAATATGGTATGATAATTAAATCATAATACATCAGTAAAATAGAATATTATGCAAATTTAAAAATTACATTTGTAAAGCATCCTTCCTACTGTTTTAAACAACATAAAGTGTCAAAAGCAAACTTCAAAGGACATATAATAGGAATTCATTACTCTAAAAAATGCATAGAGGAAGCTCTTGAAAAATATTCCAGAGGTTAATGGATAAATTACAGCTATCTTTTCTCCACATTTTTGTAGTTTCGGTTTCTTCACAAATTGTCTACTGAGGACACAATTCTTTTATGATCATAAATAAAGGATGTGGCTTTTTAATTAAATTAATAGTGAATTATTTATCTAGAATAAGAATCCTGGTTACTTTCAGATAATTAAATATTTAGGATATGCTGCGTGCTCCATATAGAGCACCTTCCAGGAATCCCACTGTAAGGACCTGGAAACTGTACAGATTAGCTTTTCTCTCACATTGTAATTCATGGGTGCGATTAAAACATCAAGTATCACCCTATTGGAAAGTTTTAATCTCTGCATTCATTCTGCCTTTGTCTTGTTCCCTCGGGGAGAAAGTTTGCTCCTTACATCTCTGGTACTTTACGTGATTTTTCTCGAATTTCTTCACACTCCATTTAAGGCAGGGGTGTCTGACAGGACAGGCTGATTTTGTGAGCCTGGGGTGTGGAACTTCACAGAAAAGCGCCCTCCAAACTTTGTTTTTGGTAATCTTGATGCTGGCTCAAGACAACTCTTATTCGTCCAAGAGGTGAAAGGGGGGGGGGGAGACTTTGGACGCCTCGATTTAAGGCAAACATTTCCCATCTATTTTACAAACGTGCCACGATTCACAGCACAGTGTGCGCCGGTGCCAGATTTCGCCTGCAAAGCCCGGCAGGAGCGCAGGTCCCCGGCCCCCAGGGCCTCCGCAGCGCGCTGCAGTAACGGGGAGGGGGGGGGGTCTTTGCTGGTTTAATGTGACTTGTGTAGTCACTCAAGGATGACTAATGCGCATTCTCTCTCTCTCTTTTCACACTGGCCGCAGCGCACACTGTTCCCACCTAATGGGCATTTGGGCGGTCACTCGCTAGTGTCACTTTCCTGTCCTTTGAGGCAGGGTTTTCACCCCCGGGTTCCCTGGCAGCCACCTCCCATCACTATGGTGTCCCAGCTTCAGTACTGACACGACATCCTCGGCAGCTGCAGCCCGGGCTCAATAGGCGAGCACAAGGGACTTGGCAGGGAGAGGGACCCGAGGGACCCGCCGCAGCCGCCGGGAGGGACCTGCTGTGCCCGCGCCGACAGCGGAGCTGGGGCTGCAGAAACCGAGCGAGGGACGCCTCGCTGCCGCCAGTCTCTTATTTGCCTGAGAGAGAAAGAAAAAGCAAACAAATCCGCCCTCGGCACACACAGCGTCTCCCGGCTCCTGGTCCCTTCCTGGCGCAGGCACCTGCGGGACGCGCCTCCAGCCCGCAGGACGCACCAGCCGAGCGCAGCGCGCAGCCTTCAAAATCGCTCAGAGCGGCTTCGCCACGGACACGTGGGGGTCCCGTCGCGCTCTGAATGCCACTAGCAAAATATTCATGTGTCAAAAATAAATAAGTAAAGCCAAAATACACACCGACAGGATTCACAGAAGTGGTTAGTTCGTTAGTGCTAGAAAGTGATAGATGCTTTTGCAACCATGTTTACACATAAGCCGAATGTAATTTTTAAATCGGTATTATAACAGTTTAGCAAATAGCAGCGGGTGTGCTACCGCAAAAAAGAACAGCTCTGTGTTTTCTTTTTCTTTTTAGTAATTAAGTTCAATGCAAAGACCTTGTAAGGCAACAAATGAGAAAAAAATCCCACTATTTATTATAAAGCGTAAAATTGTATTTGAAAACAAAGATTTTTTTTTTTAATTTCTTTCTTCCTTTGTATAAGAAAAGCATAGTTTTCTTTAAAGAAAGACCTGCAGGAAGATGGGCCGCGCGTTGGGGGTGGGGAGGGACAAGCCTGCTGCTCCTGAGCACTGGGGATGCCCAGCCGGGCCCAAGACAAGTGGGCGCCCTTT